>SJYC01054069.1:0-13370 GCA_006408675.1 Madoqua kirkii
TTCTTATATATTTGGAAATATTTGCCTTTTGCCAATATAACTGAAAAGCAATTTAGCTGGTAAATATTATTGGGTCATATTGTCTTCTCTTGAAGACTCTGTAAGCATTCCTTCACTGTCATCTAATGTTCAATAAGTCTAAAGCCAACGTGTGCATTTTATTTTATTATTATAAGTAATTTGATCATTTTTACCTGAGTGCCCTTAGGATTTTTTTCCCTTTAACTTTTAATTCAAGAAATTTTACCAGACTATGGTTCTATGCTCATCTTTTTTTTTTCCTTAAGGTTCCCTGTGTCCTGTCACTGTTTAGATGCAAATCTTCTTTAATATCAAGAAAGACTTAAAAATGACATCTTTGAAAATTTTCTCATTTTTTTCTTGGTTTTCTCTTCAAGATAACATTTGTGCTTATGTTGTTTCTCTTTGCCTGTCTTCCATATCTACAATTTTTCTCTAATCACTTTTAAAATTTTCCACTTCATTTTGCTCAGTTGTCTCAAGGCTGCCATCCATATCCTTTTGTCTATTTGCAAGGCAGCTATAATCTCTGATTTTAGTTTTCTTTTCCGCTTTGTGCTCTAAACACAATCAGCTCAATTTTAATCTCCTTCTGCTGCCTTTCCTGACTCCTTACACCTCTGCATTGAGGTTTTATTTCACATAGGACTTTTTGTTCAGTTCAGTTCAGTTTAGTTCAGTCACTCAGTCGTGTCTGACTCTTTGTGACCCCATGAATTGCAGCACGCCAGGCCTCCCTGTTCATCACCAACTCCCGGAGTTCACTCAGACTCACGTCCATTGAGTCAGTGATGCCATCCAGCCATCTCATCCTCTGTTGTCCTCTTCTCCTCCTGCCTCAAACCCCTCCCAGCATCAGAGTATTTTCCAATGGGTCAACTCTTCACATGAGGTGGCCAAAGTACTGGAGTTTCAGCTTCAGCATCATTCCTTCCAAAGAAATTCCAGGGCTGATCTCCTTCAGAATGGACTGGTTGGATCTTCTCCAACACCACAGTTCAAAAGCATCAATTCTTCAGTGCTCAGCCTTCTTCACAGTCCAACTCTCACATCCATACATGACCACTGGAAAAACCATAGCCTTGACTGGACTTTTTGTTACGTTATTTGAATTCTTAGACAAATATTTATTCATGATTTTCATCAGCTCCATATCAAAATGCTCATACTATGTAGGCTTAGTTTGCCTTTTTGTCCTATTATTTTCCACCATTTTGTAATATTTTGTATGGATCTCTTGGCTTCTTTTCCATTATTGGTCAAATGAGCAGAATTCTGTTTGAGTGAGCAGAAATCTCCCTAGAACAGATATTTGAATGGAATTGTGTGGGGGAGAAGCCAGGACAATGTTCTGGGTTAGCAGAAAATCCCCTGATTCTCAGTAAAGTTCTTTACAGTTATGGTCTTGTGGGAAAAGACGGGAGGAGTGGTATGTAGATGTGTGTTGTGTGTGATAGAGAGTGAATGATCAAGAGATGGTTTAACTGTTCTTTGTTTTCAGCTCACACACACACCAAAAAATGATGACTGCCATTGAGTTGCTTAATACCCACCAAGTTTTCCTCCACACACTGTACATCTACAAAGATGGGACATCTGTGAGTTTTCTCAGTCATTTCTACTAATGTCTCTACCATTTTAAAGTATCCAAGAGGGCTCAGGAAGCTCCTGTAGCAAACATGCACTCCAAACTTATTGTTCCAAGTAAAGAGCTGTTGGATTTGCCCACAGAGTAGACTGTCTACATTGGAGAGCTCTGTGCTCTGCCAGCAATTCCCAAGATCTGGAAAGGCATGTGTCCTCTATTGGTATCCCCATCACTTCAAGCCAGTGTTCACTGTGTGTGACCTACTGTCTTATTTTTGTGGTTCAAGATTACAGGTGTTTCCAATTCAACATAAACAGAGTTTTCATTTTTGTTTATTCTTTTTTTCCTCTAATTTGGCTTCAGAGAGAAGCAAAGCCTTTTTTTATTCCAATATCTTTAAATTAAGGTCTGGAAGGAGTCTAGACTGCTCAACTTATACCTGCTGTGCTATATGTGGTGTGGCAGCGACTTCACCAGAATCGATTTCTTTTTTCTTAAATACACAACAAGACTACATTTCCCAGCATCTCTTGCAATTATATGTGACCATGTGATTGAGATTTAGCCAATGGAATTTAAGTAGAAGCAAAGTATGCCAATTGTAGGCTTTGCCTATTAAAACCCCTCAACCTGCACTCTTCTATGCCTTCTTCCTTCTGTCTGATTAAGCTGGAGATAGCCTTGGAGAGACTAAAAATCATATAGTAGAGAAGGCAGAGCCTCCTTCAGCCTGGGGCTCTGAGTGGCAAGGTGAAACAGAGCTCCTTGCCAATCTGGGGCCATCCTGGATTGTTACAAGAGCAAGAAATAAACTTTCATGTGTTCAGCCATTAAATGTGTGGGTTTATTTACTACTGAAGCCTAGCCTAACCAAAATAATATAGTGAGGAAGGCAAGACAATGGGGAAGCCTATTCAGTGTATAATTATCCTTAGGGACAACTTAAAAAATTATTGGGATCAGAGAGCAATGCTGGTTGACTTACCGTAGGCCAGAATAAGCAGTGATGTGAGGCCAGAAAGAGGTACCATGGGTATAACAAGGGATTAAAATAATAAGAACAAAGTAGCCAACCACTGGAATCCTTGTATTATGGAAGACTAGGACTTACTTGTATATAAAATACAGAAAGGAAATCAGACAGGGCAATCTAGGTGAATCATGGGTATAGCTCTGCCTATAGGAGAATTGAAAGGAAATGCTTCCTTTATCTATTTCACACTGAAGGGGTCTTCCAGAGGTTAAACTGTACATAAACAAGAATACATAATCCAGACCTTCTGGGACTCAGACATGAGTTGGACCAGGTAGTTGATGGGTAGGACGGAAAAGATTCAACCCACAGAGCAGCTCTTCTGACCATTGCCACCCATGTCCAGCACATGTCTTCAGAAGAACAGAATAGAGAAGCATCATTTTCAAGCTTCCTCTTCCCCCAAAGTGGGTTTGAGCTCCAGACTTCCTCCTAGATGGTGTTTCTGCTTCTTTTCCTATAACCTGCCATCACTGAGGATCTAACAGACACTATGTGTTGTACTAATAAGAAGAAAGACAATGATGGAAATGACAACACGACCACCCCCGCACCAAGAAACTCGTGGTGTCCCCTCAGGCAGTGCCCTTACTCCCCAGGCCAGATGGACCAGGGGAAAGCAGTGATCTTCAGTGGATTGATTGGGAAGCTACTGAAGATTCAGCAAAACAGTCCTTATTTGCAGGGACCCCCTTCCAAGGCCTTCCACTTGATTTTGTATTAATGATTTTGAATTATTTTTCTCAAAAAGGTCCCCCAAATTCTATAAGCTTCTGGCCTTATAAAACCTGATCTGCTCCCTGGAAGGCAAATAACAGGATCAGAAATAACTTCCAGGGCTCCCCGGGTGCTGGAGCCGTCATGGTTAGATATTTGAATAAAAATGCAGAGAATCTGCAGGAACTTCAGGCTGAAATCAAGCCTTTTCTGCTGATAGCTTGACTGCCAGAAAACAGAAAGCAGGCCATCTCCATCTGCTGGCAGCAGACCAGAGCTGCAGCACAGCGCCTTGACTGCAGATAGCGGGCTTTGTTTCCCTTTAAGTGAATAAATAAAACCAATTAAGTGACATCTCATGGAGTTAGGAACACAGAAGGATTCAGGAACACTCCTCCCACAACAAAATCATCACTTTCATTGTGAGTAACCTCTTTCCAGCCCCTGTTCACAGGTACTCAGTTTTACCGTAGTAGAATACTATCTAGACAATCCTGCTTTGTTGAAGGCATTTTTTTTCCACTGATCATAAGCATTTTACATGATTCTTAATTGTTTTCACAGTAGGCTGTTTTAATTGCTGCATCAGTGATGGGGCCTGAGTGATTTGGCAGCCCTATGCCGTTAACCCATATACCATTTTTACAAATAACGCTGCCGTGGCCACTTCTAAGGAGAAAACTTTGTCTTTCACAGGGATGATTCTGAGGAAAGTGCAGTGATTGAGGGAACAAATGAGGGAACAAATCCCATTCCATAGCCCGGCTGAGGGGAAGCAGGACTCCGAAAGACAGGGAGGCCTGGCCTAGACTCAGCACATGCATCGTGGATGAAAAAATGAATGAAGAAGGGGAGGAGTGAGCCTGTCAGTCAGCAAATGACAGGCAAAGCAGCCCCCAGGACGTTTTTCCCATTTGCACAATCCCTGGACCATTTTGACCACACTCTCATCAACACAGACAACCATCATTCAGAGAATTTCCACGAGGAGGATTTCGCCATTCTGCTCTCGAATCTTGCCTTTAACAATTTACATACTCAGTCAAATGGAGAATCTAGTGAATTATTTATAGCAATTTCACTTCACATACTGAAAGGTATTCTACATTAATCAATTACGAATCATAATAAATGGCTTTCTAAAAACTGTACATGCAGAGTACAGAAATCATCAAGCCCTTTTCCCAGACACACCCAGGTCCAGCGCACAGGCCAACAGGCCATGGGTGCTCGCTAAGGAATATGGCAGAACGTACCATGCAGTGGACACAGCATCAGGGGACCTGCTTTTCTTCCTGTTCCTACCATGGCTTTGCTCTATGACCCTGGACAATTCACAGCCCCCTCCCTCTCTGTTTCCTTACTTCAAACATAAGCAGCAACATGGCTTGCTTTCTTTCTGCTGTGCTTAGTCGCTCATTTGTGTCCAACTCTTTTCGACACCATGGACTGTAGCCCACCTGGCTCCTCTAACCACAGGGATTTTCCAGGCAAGAATACTGGAGTGGGTTGCCATGCCGTCCTCCAGGAGGCCTTCCCAA
Source organism: Madoqua kirkii (assembly GCA_006408675.1). NCBI lineage: Eukaryota > Metazoa > Chordata > Mammalia > Artiodactyla > Bovidae > Madoqua > Madoqua kirkii. The sequence continues at coordinate 4,901 of SJYC01054069.1, forward strand.
CCCAGGAATTGAACCCAGGTCTCCCGAATTGCAGGCAGATTCTTTACCATCTGAACCACCAGGGAAGCCCTTGCTTTCTGAGACCCTTCTAAAACTAGAGTTCTATTATTTATTAGATCGGGTAGCATCTTGGACCTTGCTGAGATTACCAGGCCTAAGAAAGTCCTGGAGCCTCTCCTTCCTAGGGACCTTCACATCAGGCAGCAGAGTGGGAAGTGCAAGGCCAGTAAGCACCCCACTTCAGCCCACCTCGTTGAGCCAAGGTTGGGACAGCCAAGCTCAAAAATGAAAACTCAGCCCCCGGAGAACTCTGGAGACAGGAAGCAGGATGTTTGTCCCTAAGCTGCTCACAATCTAGTGAACAGTTGGGCCCCCAGCAGTTCTGAATGTCCAAAAGGACTTGCTGAGTTCTTCAAGAGAGTTCCAAAAAGCACAGGGTGAACTTAGTTTAGATGGGATAGGGAAGTGGTGGGAGATGATGCCAGGAAAGGTAGCCTGAGGAAATGTCACCTGCTACCTTGTAGACAAGTGAGATTCTGATGGAAAGCAGTGAAAAGGGCATGGGAGCGGTCCTCTCGGAAGCTCCACCCCCAGCCTGCCCGGGTTCTCAGGCTGGCGCGAGTCCTTAGTTGCTGGGAAAGGAACAGATCAGGCCTGGTCCTGTTGGAGGCAGAGGCCAGTTGCTGACCATTGCTTCCTGCATCCCCAGGTTATCCCAGACTCTGAAGGCCATCCCAGGGTTGCACCAAGAGAGGTGTGCATGGGGATACGGTCAAGAGCCTCTATCTGGTTTTGTTGGTTTGAAGAAGATCTTAGTGAAATCATGAGGTCTCCTGAGAGCAGCCAGAGCTGGGATGGTCCCCAGAAGGCACAGGCGGGGGGACTCCTCCACCCTGACTGTGCTCACCACGTGGCAGCTCTTCAGTCAGTGCCCCTGCTGCCAGGCCTGATGCTTCCCATATGGTCAGCTCAGATGCACGAGGCTCCTCAATTTTTATTATTGGAGCAATATAATCATTATTGCTCTCATTACCCCCAAGTCATATAAACACTCATTTAAGAGGAATGAAGGGATCATTTTTTTCTTTTATTTGATGAGATCATCTTTCTGGGTGGCTCTTCTGGTAGGAGGGGTGGGCAGTGGGGAGCAGCCTGCCTCATCACACAGTCTCCTGGGCCTGCTTTTCAGCCCCACACCCCACAAACCACTCCCTGCAGGTTGGGAAAGGGTTCACAGAGACCTCCAATGACTGAGCAAAACCAGAGGTTTGTCCAGGCCTGATACCCTGGACTGCCCCCAAGCAGGAGTCCTGATTGTTTAGGCTAGTGGGTGACCTAGTGATCTGCCTACATCAGGAACAGCTGAAGGGATTCGCCTTACTCTGGTTCTGAATGACTGGGGTATCTGCTGACAGTACTGTGTTGAGAAGGACTCTAAGGCAGCATTTGAACCCTGTATGAATATGCCCTCCCCGGAGAGATGAAGCTTTCAAGACCTGTGGAAGGGTGAGGGGAGGGATTGCTAACAGCATCGGAACTAAACACCCACTGTGTGTCAGGCACTGTAACCACTCTCCTTCACAACCCACCGTGCGCTTGACATGACCACACGCACACACACACACACACCCCTCCTTTAGGGAGGAGCTAACATGTTAGGGCACTTCAGTGGGCCTGCTCCTGTGTGTGCTTTCTTTTTAATTAACATATAGTGGATTTACAATGTTGTGTTAATTTCTGCTATACAGTAAAGTGATAGCATCAATTGCCACACACCTGGCAACACTTGGGCAGGACTGGAATGACACCAAATTCAAATACTAGACCAAGGAACATGGCCTTGTGTGGGGCCTTCAGGAGACAGGAGCAGCACATACCCTCAAAGGGGACTCCGATCTTCAGGAATGACAAGACCATTGGAGATCATCTGGGCTGTATCATAGGCTGTGGAGGGTTCATGTCTTGGGACTGTCCTAACAAGTCCCCACAAATTCAGTGGCTGAAATACTGGAAATGTCTCAGTTCTGAATGCCAGAAGTCTAAGATCAAGGTGTCAGCAAGGATAATCTTGGTCTGTGCCTTCATCTTCACATTCCATCTTCCTACTTGCAAACCTATCTCCATGTTCAAATTCCCCTTCTTGTTAGGACACTGGTCATACTAGCTTAGAGACCACCTTGATGCCTTCATCTGAACTTGATCACAACTGCAAGGATTTTAATTCCAAATAAGGTCACATTCTGAGATATTGGGGTTTAGGACTCCAACATATGAATTGACAGAAGACACAGTGCAAATCCTAGTAGCAAGTATAGCCAAAGGTCAGAGGTCAGCAATGAGCAGTGAAGTTATATGAACCCCAAAGGCTTTCTAAAGGAGAACTGGCAGCCCAAAGAGAAGGGACTTACCCACAGTCACATAGTGCATTAGAGACAGACCTAGAACTCGCTCCCCAGTTTCCAGCATTTTATAAGAACTCTGCACTCATGCCGATGGCCAAGCCCAGTGTTCTTTCTACCAATTCCCTTCCATCTAGCATGTCAGCTTACTGATCTTGCCAGGAGGTTGGTAACCTTTATCCTCTCACTAGCTGAGCACTGGGTGCTGTCTGCAGGGGCCTCTAGAGACCCGCCTTGCTCCAAACAAGAGGCTATTGGTGGTGGGGATGGCATTTCCAGTGTTGTATTGAAGAACAAGTTTTGTGCAATTATTGAGTCGCCACCTATTCTGTCAGGTGTCACTTCCTACTTTTTGGCCATCTGCCCTTGGAAACCTGTCACCCCGCAGCTCACTCCTGTTTCTGCTTGCCTGGGAGGTGGACCGGACAACAGACCTCAAGTCCAGACTATGACATGGAGGCCATAAAAGAGACTTCTGAATGCAGTCATGTCCAGCAGAGCATGAACTTGGCTGGAACCACTCCAGTTATTGGGGTTCAGGGGCAGGGCAGGTATGGGGGTGGGGTGGGAGGAATTTTCCATTTTCTCCTTCTTGATTGGCTACTGCATAGCTGAGTTTGGAACCCTAAAAGGTGAGTGAGGAAGGGTCCATGGAGGCGTGTCCCAGCCCTTTAGGTGCTGAGAGTTGGCACATGGCAGAGGACCAGGACTACTTGTCACCCAGGAGAAGGGGCCCTCAGATGCTTGGTGCTCACAGTAGTCCCAAGAGAACAGCGTGTTCTACAGAGGTGTGTCCTCTTCCCCTAGGGAGCCATCGACCCTGTACCAGGATGCTTATCAGTGAGCCATTTGACGAAAAAGCAACCTTTGTAAGTGTTCCCTCAGCAAGACCCAGGACACACAATTTGTTTGGGGACACTTGCATTTGTCACCTCTCTAACTGCCAACTGTTATTAAAGGCATTAGAATAGACCTAGAGTAACTACTGCACCTTAACAGAGATGGCTTTTAAGTTGTCCTGGAATAAAAGAAATTGGGAGGCCCTTCAAATGCGTGAGGTCAAGCACCTAAGCGAGTCACTGTCCCATTTTTGAAAGTATCTACCAATTTGCATGTAAGAGATTTCATGCTATAAAGGGAATTGAAAAGGGAACATGGGAATAATGTTTATCTTAACTTTCTCAGCCACAAAATGTTTTAAAGAACTGAGATGTCATGCTAGCACAATGCATTTTTATAAGCTACCCATTTACATTGGCTTTTAAATAATGCCTCTGCTAGATTCATCATCAGAAATTCCTCACGGTCATCCTTATTTTAAGGTCTAACCAGAAAATGCAGTTGACAAACAATTCATTGACTGGCATTCTGTTGACATGTATTGAGCTGTATGGTCCCACACTGAATACCTTAATATTTTATCTCCTATGCTCTTGGCAACAATCCAGTGAGGCAGATATTAACACCATTTTACAACTGTAGCAACTGAGACTCAGAGAAGCGAAGTAACTCGCCCTGGGTCACACAGCCAGCAAGAGAGAGCACCAGGATTTAAACTGATGTCTGCACACTTTGGGGCTTCTATCTGCCCAATAATCAACTAATCGTAGCCATCTGACTCCGTATAGACCACCCTGAGGAACTACGTGTCCAGGGCTCCTTTCCCCTTTGGAGGATGAGGGACTAGGCTTCATAGTCATGTAAACTGGGAAACCCCTCTCCTGTTTCATCTCACATCTAACTTCATTGACAAGCCAGCCCAGCACTTTCACCCAAGGAGACATGGAGGGAGGGAATGTTCCTTCATGAGGATGAGTCTGCATCATCCTCCAAGTAGAGCCAGGGGATGGGGGGCTGCTAACAAGCCATGCTTGGGCAGACTGGCTCCATGATTCATCCTCTTCTCTGGATTAAGACCTTGGGGTGCTTCCTATCTGAGAGTGCATAATATATGTTTCAGAGAAGGCAATGACACCCCACTCCAGTACTCTTGCCTGGAAAATCCCATGGACGGAGGAGCCTGGTGGGCTGCAGTCCATGGGGTCACTGAGGGTCGGACACAACTGAGTGAATTCACTTTCACTTTTCACTTTCCTGCATTGGAGAAGGCAATGGCAACCCACTCCAGTGTTTTTGCCTGGAGAATCCCAGGGACGGGGGAGCCTGGTGGGCTGCCCTCTATGGGGTTGCACAGAGTCGGACACGACCGAAGTGACTTAGCAGCAATATGTGTTTATCCAATGAATGAATAACTTGAAATGAAAAAATGAATAACTGGGAATGAAAAAATGAATGAATGGGCCTGCTACTGGATTCCCCACTCCACCCTCCCACCCCAGCTTTCTATCCTTGGAAGTAAGTTTCCAGGGCTCTCGCATGCTTCCCAGCCCATAGCGGCCAGCCCAAGTTTGCACAATAAAGAGGTAACGACAAGGCATCCTGGAAATAGAGAAAAACAAGGAAAATGCAAAGAACTGCCTTAAGACAGGCTGAGTTTTGCCTTTGAATAAAGACCACAAGTTTCTCATCAAGGCCCTTTCTGGTCCTCTCAGAGTTGGTGGTTTTCTAGATGTGTGAGTACACAAAACCTTTCCTCTGGATGTAGAAATAATCTACAGGAAAATTTCCCTCCCCTGCACACAACTAAGAAACAACATAATGGGTGATGGAGGCGGAGTGCTGCAGGGTGGGGGATGGGAGGGGGATTGGTCCCTGACAGCAAGGACTTGAGTGTGACCTATAAATGAGGATAAGAAAGTTTTAGGATTGAGTCAAAGTATGTGTTGAAGGAGCAGCTAGAGCTCCCAGCCCCAAGACCCATTATAGAAACAGACGGGGTTGGAATGGATGTGCTGCATTGATGAATTCACTCATTACAACTTGCATCCTGACTCGGATGCAGATCTCAGATTCTCATCTCTCCCTGTGGGTAGGAAACATTTCCGGAAGAAATGGAAAACATCTGGGGAAAAACACAGCCTGACAGTGAACCTCAGATGCCATCTACCAGATTGGCTCCTGAGATACATTTTCTTTGGAAGAACAATATGCCCTTAACGCAATTAGTTCATGATACGGCAAGCCAACCAAGAAGCTAAAAGGCATAGGTATCTCCCTAAGTTCTAAGTGGCTTTGTGTGCACCAGGTTAACTTTCCACTAAGATTTTAGGAGTGTGACATCGGAGCCTATGAATTTAGATAGCTCATTGGTTGTGGGACACTAACCACGCACCGATATCAAGTATGTTTTCAGATCCCTCCAACATGGGGAGAATTCAGGTAAGGTAGCATCTGGCATGCTACCCCCGACTGCAGACTCAGAGGCAGCTCTGAATTTCTATTATGGCCTTCACCATAACTTTCAGACTTCATTAATTTGGGTAGAATTATGGTTTGGCTTTGTGTTTTTTTAAAGGTTGTGTGTGACAAAAAAATTATGCTTTCAATTTGTAAAACCAAATATCTACGTGGGACCTGTCATGGCCAGCGTGAGCTGCAGATAGTCACTGTGATGGGGTTAATTGCCATTTTAAAATAATTCACTGCCTCCAGATTGATTCTTCTGTTTTTTGTCTTTACACAACATTGCTGTGTCTCATTCTAATTATTCAATGCTAAGTTCATACTTCTGAAGCAGGAGACTGGAGTCAGAGGAAATGGTGTTTGATTTGTTGCCATGGAAACGTCTTGCTGTAGATGGACTCTAATCCCATGACAACTCTCTCTCTTAAGAACCATTTTTTTTCTGACATAATAAAAATCTGATCAAGGTCAGATTTAATAACCATCTCAATTCCCAGACTTTCCCTGTATATGGTGTCAGGGAGTCATTTTTGACAAAGACGCTTAAAAGAACTTTTCCTGGCTTGCTGTATAAAATTATGTTTATGCCTCTCAATGCACAAACCTGGCTCGATGTCACATTAATTTGCAGGCATACCTTTTGTGATTGCATAATTTCTGCATTAAATGAAAGTTACTTGTAATTGTTTGCACTGCGTTGGCAGATGTTAACATTTTATGGTGCATTGTTCTTGCTAATACATACATTAGGGGTATCAATAAAGCTTATCGTTTGCCAACAAATGGTGTTTACAGTATTAACAAATGCCACGACCATTTATCTTTCAGTTTACACTGTAATAATTTGCAGAACTGATTATCATGCAAAGGAGGAGTTCAGTGAGACGAGAACTGTGTGATGCCAAGCTGAAATGAAATAGTACATATTGGAGAAAGGTAAATGAAAAGCATCTGCCATGTGACCTTAAGCAAAGTCTCTCCTCTCCATGGGCTCTGTTGGTCTCACCTGTACAATGAGGGCTGAGACCACATGGTCTCCAAGGACCCCCTGGCATCTGGCACCTCCCTGCTCTACACCAGCTGTGCCCAGTAGGGGTTGTAAGCTCCTGGGCTCCTGCCTGGCCCCTCTTCTTGAGGATTTCACAGAGTCCTGAGCCAATAATCAGCTCTCCTAGTTGCCACACATATGGTACTTGGCCAATCCCAAATGCCTTTAATTGGCTTAATTGTAGTCTTATGCTCATCCTGCAAAGGGGGAGGGTGGGAATTTTTAACTCCAGTTTAGTGATGAGGTACCTGAAACTCAGAGAGGTTAAGCTAACTTCCCTCAGTCACACAGCTTCTCTGTAGTAGAAACAGGTCTCAGATCTCTGTTACTGAACACTGCCAAGGGGTCGGGTTAGTGAAACTTTGCCTAGGAATACAGAGGCATCCAACCCCTTCCACTTCAGAATTCTGAATCCCAGTTCTTTGTCTTTCCACTGATGTGTCCTGGGGGTGATTATTTCACCACTCTCTATCTCAGTTACTTATCTGTAAGAAGGGGACTACTTAACCAAACTGTAGAGAAAACTGAATGAGATCATCCACATCAAGAGCTGAGCTGAAAGGCCAGCACACGGTAGTTGCTCATGATGTCGGTGATGATCAGCATCATCCAGATAGAGCCAGCATTGCACCTCGCTGTTGCCTTTCCATCATCCTTTCAGTAGTCTCTGGAGATCTGGGGGCTTTCTCTTCCTTTCCCAGGCTTTGGCGCACCCATCATTCCCAATGACTACAAATCTTACAGGAAAACACCAAACATAAAATAAACCAGATGCCTCTGTGCTTAAATCATTCCACTCCTTGACAGTTGTTCTGTAAACAGGGTTCTGATCTCCCTTTAGACATAAAGGCCTCATGATTTGTGTGACAAATGTAGCAGATGCAAATATTTTTCTTGCCTACTTTCCCGCTTTCCTTCCACCCATCATCAACGCTTGTTTCACAGAAATCTGTGAAGGTGGCATTCTCAAGAGTGAGAGTCATCTCAAGGCCAGGTCACCTGAGAGCCCATTCATCTGGACAGGGGGCTTTACTCCCAGAAGACTTTGCTCATTCTGCAGTTTAATAAATGTCTGAATGCTCTGGCCTGGTGCAAGGCATGGAGCAGCACAGAGGGAAGAGGACAACTTTTCATTACTTAGGAAGACATGGAGTCATTGCTTTGCCTCCCAGAGTGTGGCTCTGGGGCCTCTGTGAACTGCCCATATAACATTCTTTCTCCAGTTTCCTGTCCAATCCCCTCTCCAGTATACCCAACCTCAAAAATTAATGGGTTGGACTACCCTCCTCCACTGTTGATGGGAGTGTAGATGGGTACAGCCATTAGGGATAACAGTATGGAGGTTCCTTAAAAAAATAAAAACAGAACTACCATATGACCCAGCAATCCCACTCCTGGGCATATATCTGGAAAATATGAAAACTCTAATTTGAAAAGACACATGCATCCCAGTGTTCATAGTAGCACTATTTATAATAGTCAAGATGTGGAAGCAAGCTAAGGTCCATCAACAGATGAATGGATAAAAAGGACATATATACATGCACGCACACATACATACATACATACACGATGGAGTATTACTCAGCCATAGAAAAGAATGCCATTTGCAGCAACATGGATGGACCTAGAGATTATCATACTAAGGGAAGTAAGTCAGACAGAGAAAGATAAATATCATATGATATCACTTATAAGTGGAAACTAAAAAAAAAGATAT
>SJYC01054071.1:0-55487 GCA_006408675.1 Madoqua kirkii
GCTATACAGCAGAAATAACAGAACATTGTAAACCAACTATACTCCAATTAAGAAAAAAAAAAGGATTTCAGAAGCAGCCATGGTGGCAAGACCCTGGAAGAGTTCTTTCTTCTCAGTATCCAGGAGGAGGAAGACAGAGTTTAGAATTGAACAGTCCTAGATTCCAATCTGAGTTTTAGTATTTACTTTTCTGTGACCTTGGGTATATGCCTCCTATATTTCTGTGTCTATGAAATAGAGATGATATCCTAAGTGTTAAATGAAATGTTCCCTTGGTATCTCTAATTTTTTTGAAGAGATCTCTAGCCTTTCCCATTCTATTGTTTTCCTCTATTTCTTTGCATTGATCACTGAGGAAGGCTTTCTTATCTCTCCTTGCTATTTTTTTGGAACTTTGCATTCAGATGGGTATATATTTCCTTTTCTCCTTTGCCTTTAGCTTTTCTTTTTTTCTCAGCTATTTGTAAGGCCTCCTCAAACAACCATTTTGCCTTTCTTTTTCTTGATCACTGCCTCCTGTACAGTGTCATGAACCTCTGGCACTCTGTCTATCAGATCTAATCCCTTGAATCTATTTCTCACTTCCACTATTTTAATTGTAAGGGATTTGATTTAGGTCATACCTGAATCGTATAGTGGTTTTCCCTACTTTCTTCAATTTGAGTTTGAATTTTACAATAAACAGTTTATGATCTGAGCCACAGTCCACTCCTGGTCTTGTTTTTGCCGATTGTATAGAGCTTCTCCATCTTTGGCTGCAAAGAATATAATTAGTCTGATTTCAGTATTGACCATCTGGTGATGTCCATGTGTAGAGTCTTGTGTTGTTGGGAGAGAGTGTTTGCCATGACCAGTGCATTCTCTTGGTGAAACTGTTAGCCTTTGCCCTGCTTCATTTTGTACTCCAAGGCCAAAGTTGCCTGTTACTCAGGGTATCTCTTGACTTCCTACTTTTGCATTACAGTCCTCTATGATGAAAAAGACATCTCTTTTGGGTGTTAGTTCTAGAAGGTCTAGTTAGTCATCATAGAACCATTCAGCTTCAGCTTATTTGGCATTAATGGTTGGGGCATAGACTTGGATTACTGTGATATTGAATGGTTTGCCTTGAAAATGAACAGAGATCATTCTGTCAGTTTTGAGACTGAATCCAAGTACTGCATTTCAGACTCTTTTGTTGATTATGAGGGCTACTTCATTTCTTCTAAGGGATTCTTGCCCACAATAGTAGATATAATGGTCATCTGAATTAAATTCACCCATTCCAGTCCATTTTAGTTCACTGATTCCTAAAATGTTGATGTTCACTCGTGCCATCTCCTGTTTGACTACTTTCAATTTACCCTAATTCATGGACCTAACATTCCTGGTTGCTGTGCAATATTGTTCTTTACAGCATTGGACTTTACTTCCATCACCATTCACATCCACAGCTGGACATTATTTTGCTTTGGCTCCATCTCTTCATTCTTTCTGGAGTTATTTTTCCACTCTTCTCCAGTAGCATATTGGGGTGTTCTGGGGCATTCATCTTTCAGTGTCATATCTTTTTGCTTTGTGTTATTGCTCATCTAGAGCCAGACATCCTGGAATCTGAAGTCAGGTGGGCCGTAGGAAGCATCACTATGAACAAAGCTAGTGGAGGTGATGGAATTCCAGCTGAACTGTTTCAAGTTCTAAAAGATAATGCTGTTAAAGTGCTGCACTTAATATGCCAACAAATTTGGAAAACTGAACAGTGGCCACAGGAATGGAAAAGGTCAATTTTTATTCCAATCCCAAAGAAAAGCAATGCCAAAGAATGTTCAAACTACTGCACAATTTCATCCATTTCACATGTTCTAGCAAAGTAATGCTCAAAATTCTCTAAGCAAGGTTTCAACAGTATGTGAACCAAAAACTTCCAGATGTTCAAGTTGGATTTAGAAAAGGCAGAGGAACCAGATACCAAATTGCCAACATCCATTGGATCAACAAAAAATCAAGAGAGTTCCAGAAAAACATCAACTTATGCTTTAATGACTGCACCAAAGCCTTTGACAGTGTGGATCACAACAAACTGTGGAAAAATTTTTAGAGATGGGAATACCAGACCACCTTACCTGCCTCTGAGAAATTTGTATGCAGGTCAAGAAGCAACAGTTAGAACTGGACATGGAACAACAGACTGGCTTCAAATTGGAAAAAGAGTATGTCAAGGCTTTATATTGTCACCCTACTTATATGCAGAGTACATCATGCGAAATGCCAGGCAAGATGAAGCACAAGCTGGAATCAAGATTGCTGGGAGAAATATCAATAACCTCAGATATGTAAATGACATCACCTTTACGGCAGAAAGTTAAGAGGAACTGAAGAGCCTCTTGATGAAAGAGGAGAGTGAAAAAGCTGACTTAAAACTCAGCATTCAAAAAATGAAGATCATGGCATCCAGTCCCATCACTTCATGGCAAATAGATGGGGAAACAATGAAAACAGTGACTGACTTTATTTCCCTGGGCTCCAAAATCACTGAATATGGTGATTGCAGCAATGAAATTAAAAGACGCTTGCTCCTTGGAAGGAAAGCTATGACCAACCTAGACAGCATATTAAAAAGCAGAGACATTACTTTGCTGACAAAGGTCCATCTAGTCAAAGCTATGGTTTTTCCAGTAGTTATGTATAGATTTTAGAGCTGTACTATAAAGAAAACTGAGCGCTGAAGAATTGATGCTTTTGAACTGTGGTGCTGGAAAAGACTCTTGAGAGTCCCTTGATCTGCAAGGAGATTCAACCAGTCAATCCAAAAGGAAATGAGTCCTGCATATTCATTGGAAGGACTGATTCTGAAGCTGAAATCCCAATACTTTGGCCACTTGATGCAAAAACTGACTCCTTAGAAAAGACCTTGATGCTGGCAAAGATTGAAGGCAGGAGGAGAAAGGGACGAAAAAAGATGAGATGGTTCGACAGCATCACTGACTCGATGGACATGAGTTTGAGCAAGCTCCAGGAGTTGGTGATGGACAGGCAAGCCTAGAATGCTGTAGTCCATGGGGTCACAAAGAATCAGACATGACTGAGCAAGTGAACTGAAATGCTTGAAGTCCTCCTTCAATCCTACAGTCTTCAAAAGAAAGCCTAAGGTCTTCCACGGGGCCCACTAGGCCAACCTGATCTGATCCAACCAATCTGTCACAACTCAACTCTTGTCTTCTCCCATATGCCAAGTCATATGGCTGTCTGGTTCATTCATTAATCACTTCACTAATTATCTTTCTCTGCTGAACTCCACTCACATCCCTAACCAAGGGGTTCACCAACAGTCATTGAATACCCTCTGTGGTAGATTTTCTGGAAAAAAAAGTTGCAAATCATTTCTCGCATTCCTGTAAACACATGCCCCTCCTCCCATCAACAAATGGAGTTGATTTGCCCCATTCCTTGTGCCTGGAATAGCCCTGTGACTTGCTTTTGCCCAATAGAATATGGTAAAAGTGGCACTGACTTCTGAGCTTAGGCCCAGAAGTTTTAATTCAGCACTGTGTTAGGATACTTGATATAAATACTGAGGAGCAACAGAACATGTGAAGAAGCCCAGGGACCAGTTGCAGTCATTCACCCCAGCATTGTGGCCAGCTCCCGGTCCAACTACCAGTTAAATCCAATCCCATGAGGGAGCCCGAGGAAGATCTGCAAAAAAAATCACGCAGTCAACTCGCAGAGCTGTGAGAAATAATACATCATAGTCATATGAAGCCACTAAGTTGTGGGGAACTTAGTGACTCAGCACTGGATAACTAATTTCCAGGCTGAAAATTGTGATGTGGATCCCATCTTTTAAAAGCCTACCAGTTTAGACTGTTAATGTGGCAGGCTGGAGAGAAGGAGAGTTTGGGGGAGAAGGGATACATGTATATTCATGGCTTAGTCCCCTCGCTGTTGTCCTGAAACTATCATAGCATTGTTAATCGGCTATTCCCCCAAACAAAATAAAATGTTACATAGATAAGTCAGCAATTGACTAAAAATAAATAACTAAATACAAAGCATACAGTCTAGTCCCTTTGACCTCACTCACACTTGAATAGCAATTAAAAAGAGAGGAGATTGTCTCTAATTATGAGGGCAGATGGTGTTGAGGAAAGTGCTAGAATCTGGGTTCACATCCCAGCCTGACTGAGTAATCCTTGGAAATTCATCCTCCCACTCTGTGTCTATGTTCTTCCAAGGACGTGAAGGGGTTGCCCTCAAGCTCTAAAGGACATGGCAGCCCTGAGTCCACCCATGTGTGAAATGCTCTTGGTGGACCATCTAATGGTGAAGGGAGAGTAACATGGAAAGAGCTCGTGGAAAGAAATCCAAAAATACTCAGCCTGTGAACAAATACTTCACCAACAGGCACCCTGGTGTCAGGCACAGCACCCACGGTGGACACCAGAAGCACAACAATCAATGCCCACAAGCCCTCTTGTGATTGGTCTGACACAGCTATGATCAGGGCAGGGAAGGGTCTATAGAATCATTTAGATCCTACCACTTACACCACCTTTGTGACCCTGGGGAAAAAAAAAAAAAAAAAAAAAACATGTCAACTCCCTGGGCCCCAGGTCCCTTGACTGTACAATGGGCAAGAAGTTGATAGACCTGCCTCCCTCATGGGAACATGAACAGACCCAGGGAGAGTAAAGGGCTCCATCCATTGTGCATGCAGGCAGGTGGTGCCCGTGGTGACTCAGCAAGGACTGAGTAATCCGAGCAGTTTCCCCAGAGAAGGTGACACATGGCTGAAAGGTTGGCAAGGACTCTGCAAGGTCAAAAGGAAAATAAAGGAGCTTCCATGGGTTGAAAAGCACAATGACAGCCACAGAGACAAGCCTGTCCCAGGATGAGCTGCCCAGCAGGGGCTGACTCTATGGCCGAGAAAACCACAGTCCTTTCCCTGTTATTTGTCCCAAGTATCACTGCAGACTTAAAAGCAGATCATCAGACACCCAGCACTGGAAAGAAAATGAAGAGTGGAAAAGGCCTCCTCAGTCCTGAAGTGCTATCAACAGTCTGGTGACCAAATCCATCATTTTTATCTTTTAGTGCTCCAGCTTCTACAGACCAGTCTAACTATTTTGTAAGAAAACATGTCAAATAATTTATGCCAAGAGCCAAGAACAGAAAAGGAAGTTGCCACAGGCACATTCAAGCCACTGCTGTGACAAAACATAGGCAGATTGGTTTGGGCAAATATTGGGAGATGTGCCACCATGGCTCAATGAATCCTGGAAAACACCCTGCTGCCAGGAAGGTTGGTGTGGGAGGTGAGGACACAGAGCAGGGGCGACAGGAAGCCCCGCAACCCAAACCCTGGCTACATTCGTCAGCCAGTGCTCAGTGCGCGCTGCCTTCCTCCTCGGGGAAAGCTGGGCCAGGAGACCCCGCCTGGAGTCCCTGATTTCCTCCAACAAGCTGAGCGATCCCAAACAGAGGCCTGGACAATTCCAGTTCTCAGTTTATTCATCTGTAAGGTGGGAGAGCCCACCCCCCAACCCCCAGCTCAAGTGAGAGAGGAGAAGGCACTATAATTTGAAAGCTGTAAAAATGTGAGACAAACAGAAGTACTTTTTATTGTTAAATCAAGCCTTGGAATTTACCCATTCATGGCCTGCTCTCAAGGTTGAAAACAGAGCTCAAAGGTCAAGTCCAATTCATTAAAGCCTAATTAGAAGACAAATTTTCTTTCATCTGAACATGGGCTACAGAATCCAGAGTAGCTTAAGAAATAAGGATGCTTTATTTGAAACTCATTGAGTTCATTCAGAGCTGCCAGGATCATATTGAGCCTTCAGTTCAACATGGATGAGAAAGCAAGGCCACACAGAAACACGAGACAGAGCTTGGGGGCTGGCACTGCCAGAGGCCTGATGCCCTAGGCCAGGACTCCCTTGAGGACTGCAGTCTTCTCTAATTGGGAAGAAGTCAAGACAGTTCTAAACAAAGACCCTGAAGGACCTGAAGGGAGTGTGTGGGTTGGCAGAGAGACAGGAGGCAAACAGAGAAACAGCAGACCAAAAGCAAAGCAGCTGAAATAGGGAGACATGGGCCTGAGTCCGGCCTGCCTGCAGCACACAGAGCACACAGATCAGTTGGGGCCTGGCCCTGGAAGCTGCGAAGATGAGACTAGGAACCTGGTCTTCAGTTGGTCCTCAGCACAGAGCTGTAGACAGCCATGTACTGTCAGCAATGACTCCATGGACTTTGAATTTCTTCTACTGGCTTCAGTGACTTCAAAGCTTTCTGTTTCCCTGTACTGACCTCAACAAGTTTTCCTTTACTTTTCTTTATGATTCTTCCTTCCAGAATCATCTATTGAGCACTCTGACAGCATTTTGTTACATCAATTTAGTTAGGCTCAAGTGTAGTCCCCAGTTAGTCAATCAAACACTAATATAGGTGCAACCATGAAGGGGATTTTCAGATGTGATTAAATTCCATATGAGTAGATGTAAACTAACCCAAGGGAGATTATGCTAGGTGGGCCTGGCCTAATCCAGGAAGCTCTTAAAGGAAGCCTTATGCCTTCCCTGAGGCAGAGACATCAAACAGCTCTTATTCACAGGGCTTCAACCTGCCCAGGATTGTCCCCCTTGACTGCAGCCTGAGGATAACAAGCTTCAGCCAGGGCCTGTGTAGCTCCAGCTGGCTTGTGATTTCCCCTTCCTGCCTGCCTGCACTACAGACATGCTTAACCAGCCTGGACAACCACATAAGTTAATTCCCTGTATACTACTGTATATAAGATATTAATATATAGTATAGTTGTGAGATGCACACACACACACATGTACGCACCCATACATCTTAGCTTCTGCTTCTCCAGTTGAATCCTGATGATAGCAGCTACCTAGTACCAAATTCTGCCCAGCATTGAGGATACAGTGGTGAATAAAACATAGCCCTTGTCCCCAGGAAACTCAAGATGTATTCAAGATGAGATAGGCAAATCAACTAGCATTTTTCAAGATGGTAGACTTATCTAATGTGTATCAATTTTCAGTTATGCTAGATGAATATGTTCTGGGGCTCTGCTGTACAATATTGTGCCTATAGGTAACAATACTGTATTGTGCACTGAGAATTTTGTTAGGATGGTAGATCTCATCTTATTGGTTCTTTGTTGTGCATTCTCTCAGTCTTGTCTGACTCTTTGCAACCCATAAACTGCAACATACCAGGATTCCCTATCCTTCACTATCTCCTGGAGTTTGCTCAAACTCATGTCCATTTAGCTGGTGATGCCATCCAGCCATCTCATCTCTGCTGTCCCCTTCTCCTCCTATCTTCAAGTTTTCCTTGTGTCAGGGTCTTTTCCAGTGGGTCAGCTCTTCATATCAGGTGGCCAAAGTATTGGAACTTCAGCTTCAACATTAGTCCAAAAGACAGCAGCAGCTCAGTACTGGAAGAGAGTGGCATATGGGACCACAAACAAAGAACACTGAAGCAAGAATGAAGAGATGAGAGATGCTTTAAGAAGCATGATGATAAAGTTGAAACCTGAAGGCTTAAGGATTTTGCCATGTAGATGCGGAGAAGTAGGAGCTCTCAGAGGAAACTCTGTGGTCAAGATAGTAGCTTGTACTGTCTCATATATTTGAAAGTTGCTAAATGAGTAGATATCAAATGTTCTCATTGCAAAAAGAATGGTAATGATGGGATGTGATGTCACTGAGTTACTAGAAATATGAAATATCTAAGTATATCAAATCAACCCATTGTATATTTCAAATACACCCAATATATGCCCACTATATCTCAGTAAAGTTGGGAAAAGTCTGAACTTTTCAGACTTCCCAAAGTCTAAACTAGATCAACTGGAAAGAGTCCTATCTGGTCCAGATGTGACAGGATGTTACAGGATGGAAAAGACCCTGGGAACAGAAAGTGTATGGATGACTACAGACCAAAGGAAGAGCATGTCTGATACTAATCCAGGAGTCAAAGAAGAAAATGCAAGGGGGAAAAAAAAGGTCTGGCTTCATTAAGAGGACAGTACTACAAAAAATATTTGACTCAGCAAGATCTAATAACACTAGTGGAAATGATTTAAAAGCACTTGACACTGCTCTACAGAACAAAATTGGTGAGCTATTGATCCTTAGAGGACATGACTAAGTCCCCTCCAAGCAGCTCTCCCCAGGAAGATTTTTCTGAAAAAGAGGGAAACCAACCAATCTTGTTCATGATGGATTAATCCCACTGATTTGAGTGACGTTTAGCTGTTGACATTTTAGAGTCTGAAATCACACTTAGCAAAAGAAAATTGCACTGGCAAAAACTCTGACACAATGGTTTTTGTACACCTGTGATTCCTTTGGTTTTCCTTCCCAAATCTCCAAGGCTGAGCCTCCTGTCCTCATCCACATGACCCCACCTCATGCCAGTCACTAGAACTCTAAGAATAAAGCAATGACAATCCCCACCCTCAAGGAACATGCCCTTGAGACCCGAGGAAACAAAAGCAGAGGAAATACTAGGAGAAAACTCTGTGTGGGGCTCCAAGGGAGTCAGTTCTACTGAAGATGGACCATTCCCAGGTGGGGTGACCATTGACCAGGTGGACGGCCATCAGAGGAGGGAGGGTAGCTCCAGGCAGAAGAGGTCATGGGAGGAAAGACTCAGAGATGGCAATCTCTTGAACTAGGAGTGTGTTCTACTAGCTGGAGTACTGAGTGAGAGAGGCCAAGTTTGGACCATTCAAGGTCCATCTGCACCATGCTAAAGAGGTTAGAGTTGATCCTATAAGTACTTGAGAACTTCTAAGAAAATGACTCAACTCCCTTGAGCAAAGATCAAGGCCAAGGGTAGCAAAGCCAGGCTGGAGACACTGAAGAACCTTTGTGGGGTTTTTGGTGGTAGAGGCTACATCTGCCAGGCCCCAAGTGGTATTTAAAGTTTTAATAGACATTTCAGCCCCAAGTATTTTCCATTCAAATCTTTAGATGTGATGAGTTAAATTAAATTAAAAACTTTTTTTCAACCTGCCTTCCTCACAAAGCCTAAAAGCGTATTTCATGTGAGACTGCCCTGACACAATAGGGACACACCACTGTAATTCATCTCAACCACAGACAAGCCTGACCCTCAGTGTCATGAGCTTCTCGCTTTTAATTTCCCTACTCCTGCCTGACAGGATATAAGACAAAGGCCTGCCCTGTGACCTCCCTTGGCAGCAGCCTCAGTGTGCAAGTAACTGGCTTGGCTCGCTGATCCCAGGAGCTGTGGGGAAAAGGGGTGAAGAAGAGTAGGCTTTCCCAAAGCAGGCTTGTTGGCCTCCATAGTCATGTGAACCAATTCCTTATATAAACCTCCTTAGATACACACACATGCAATTGGTGTTTTTCCTCTGGAGAACTCTGATTAATACACAAGGCTACCCCCACACGGAGGGAGTAGGAACACTGGGGGAGGTGTGACCAGAACTCCAACCCTGCCCTGCAGTAAAGAGGGACTCCTCCTACTCCCTGCCAGGATTCTCACATCCTCTGGATAGGAATAGGAATCAGCCCCATCACCTATGCCAGGTGCTGAGTGGTAATAGCACCTTCCTTCCTCACCCAACCACGGGTGAATTAGTGAAGACCAAGTGGAGAGCATGAACTTCCACCCTCACCCAGTAGTAGGAAGAACCCCTACCCAGGGGAAGGAGAGGGTGGGACACATACAGAGATTAGCATTGAAACATATATATTACCACATGTAAAATAGACAGTTGGTGAGTATTTGCTGTATGACACAGGGAGCTCAAACCCACTACTCTTGACAACCTAAAGGTGTGGGATGGGGTGAGAGGGAGGTTCAGGAAGGAGGGGACATATGTATACCTATGACTGATTCATGTTGACATATGACAGAAACCAACACAACAGTGTAAATCAATTATCCTCTAATCAAAAATAAATGCATTTTAAAAAAGAACCCCCACCCACCCTGGGTGTCAAAAAAGACTCAACGGTAAACTGAGAATTCTACCCTCATCTAGCAGTAATGATGTGGTGCCTCTGTTCCCAGTGAAGCTGAAATTCGATTGAGTAGGCCTGTTGTGGATAATAGCATGGGTGCAACAACTCCAAAATTACTTGTAGTGCATTAATAAAATGGGTAAATATTTTGACATTGTTGGAAACCACAGTTCTCACTCTGGAAGAAAAGAGATATAAATATGGAGAGATTGGATTGAAATTCAAGGTAATAGGATCAAGTTGCAACTTAAATTTAGATGGTGGGGTCAGGGATGCAAAGGGCGTGTGTACTTCCTAGAAGCATGGCTGTCCTAGTAGCAGGGAGTTCACCTAGGCCCTAGACATTGGTTTAAATTCCCCGTCAAAAGTATCACAGCTGTTTGGAAAAATGGCACATTCCAGGCTGGGGTAAGATATGGTCTATCTGTTGAGTTACCCACTCAACTGCACTCAGAAACCTGTTGGCACTCTCTATGGTGACATGTTGGAGCTCAAGGATCCTGGGCTAAAGGGCAAAGGAGAGCCAGCGACTTAGGATTCTCCTGAGCCTGCATGTGGCAAAGCATCCTAGCCATGCTCTCTTGGTGTTCTGTTGTCTTGAAGACTTCAGGCTGCCTCAGCTGTGCCACAAGAAACCATAGGAAAAGGTTTGTGTCCTAATTTGAGCTGGACATAGTTTAGAGGACATTCAAACCAGGGAACTTTCAGGAGGATCTTTGGTGACCTTGTCTTTGACAAGAGTGTCTCTTTCTAGAACCCTTGGCTTCTTCCTGGGAGACTCAGATTGCTTACAGTAGGGAAGGGTGATCTACAACAAGCTGTTGAGAGGTCTAACATAGTTTGATGCTTTGTTATCAATTTTGGCTCCTGGCCACTTTCACGTTGGGAAGTGGTTCTCACACTTTTACCCAGGAGGAGCCTAGAGAAGGGAAATCAGTCCAGAGTCAAGCTTTCTCAGTATTGTGTATGAAAGGTATGCTGAGAGGAGGGGACCATGGCTGCTCTGTTGGTATCGAAGGGAATCGGGATGTTGGCTCTAACCTGAAGTATGGCTAGGATTCTCAGCTAGCCAATCCTTTCAGCATCTACTTTTTACTGAGCATCTATTTGATGTCAGTTAAAAAAATACTGAGCAGCTATTTTTTACTGGGAACTGGAGGCCAAAGACAAGGAAAAGGTGCCCTGTCTCATCCATCTCAGGCTGTCACAACAAAATACCATAAATACCATTTTCTCACAGTTCTAGAAGCTGGAAGTCCAAGATCAGGGGCTAGCACAGTCCAGTTCTGATAAGCATCCTCTTCCTGGCTTATAGACAAGTGCCATCTCACAGGGTGCTCATGTTACCTGTCCTCAGTGTGTACATGTGGAGAGAGAGAGCAAGTCTCTGGTGTCTCTCCTTGTAAGGGCACTAACCCCATCATGAGGGCCCCATCCTCAGGGACTAATTACCTCCTCTATGCAGTCTCTCCAAATACCATCACATTAGGGGTTAGGGCTTCAGCATATGAATTGAGGTGGTGGTGGAGGGACACATTCAGTCTATAACATGCCCTGTACTCAAGGAGTTCACAATCTTTGGCCAGAGATAGAGAACTAAATCAACAAGTACAATATGGCATGGAGCATTCTGTATAAAGGCAGGGTCAAAATGCACAGTTACACTGAGGGACCACTTTTCACCTCTTGATGGGCAGAAATCCCAGAAAAGACAGACATCAAGCAAATAACACCACCAAGACAGGCATAATTACAAACTATGATAAATGCTGAGACGAGGAACCAAGATGCTCTTCCAGAAGGAATAGCTCTGGGGCCAGAAGATAAGCTGAGTTCAGTTGGGATGTGTTGAGTTAGATGAGCCTATGAGGTAGTATCTGCACTTTGTATTATAGAATGGATTTTTATTAGGAATCAAACCTAAAAATAAGGAAGTTTTTTCCTGTGTCTCCCAATCCCCTTGGCACTGGCAACATAAGTAATAGAACCAAGAGGTGCAAAGAACACAAAATGCCCTTGGGCAACTGTGAATCAATACAATGAATATTATGGCTAATGAATCAGGGCTGTATCCACGGATTCTCTTCAGAAATAAGGACTGCTGGAGTTCCAAGGGTCTCAGAGATTTCCTACTAAAGCCTCTTCATTTTATGGCTGAGAAATCCTCAACACAGAGAGCAAGTTCCCGTAGCTGGTTTCTGAGATGTCGTGCACTTGGCCTCAGCTACTGTGTGATGTTGAGGAGGTGCCTGAGTTCCCTGTGCTTGAGTCTCCTCAGTAGTCAAGTAGGAGTGGTGACAGCATCTACTCCATAGGCATGCTGTGCCACTTCTGCAGATACTTTTGTTGGCACCAAGATCTGTATCCTCCAGCTGAAGCCATCCCTTAAAGTCAGCCTCCTTGATGAATAGCCCTGTAGGAAGAAGGTAATGGAGCTCTTTGCTTGTCTGCTGGCAGTTTTAGTGTCACAGCTTCCTTCCCAGAGATCTGGGCTGTGGGGAAAATGCCCAAACATCCATACCCATACACTGTGGATTACAAATCTAATCTATGGCAACAATAGTAATAGCTAGCCCATGCTGAGCACCCACCATCCGAGACATTGTGTGAGGGACATTACTCATGATGGCTAGCCATCAGATCAGCCTTGCAAAATACATAGAACCATCCCTATTTTACAGAAGAATCTGAAGCAAATGAGAAACTAAATATTCCAACAAATAAGACAAGATTGTATATCTTAATATACAAAAAGCTCTCATAAATCAATAAGAAAAAATCACAAAAGAGACAAATGACACAAATAGACAATGACAACACATACATCCTACAGTAAACATTAAAATGCCCAATAAGACTTGCAATCAGAGAAATGCGAAATGAAAATGAGACACCAATTTTTCTTTTTTGTTTATCACATTGGCAAAGATTATAAGCATGAGAATACACACAACTGACAGAGGGGCAGGGATAAATGTATTGTGATGATAATGTCAAAGTAGTAACCAGTAAGACTTATCTGAATGGCGATTTGACAACTGAGGTAAAAAGTCTTAAAACTCTATACTGTTTGAGTCAATATTTCTACTTATTTCTAAGATGTATCCTATGGGAATAACTAGAAAAAATGCACCCATTTATACAAGTATGTATACATCTGTATGTGCATAGAACAATACTGAAAGAACACAGACAAATATGGTAGCAAAGGGACCTCAGGGAGTTAGCGTCACTGGTTATTTAACATTTTCCTTATTTTATTTTTCCAAACTTTATTCAGTGACTTTATAATCAGAAATATATGCATTTTACCAAGAGGCAGCTATAAGTTATTCTAAATAAGTTCTTATCTCTTGACCTGGCAACTGGCCAAGATAGAGAGGAAACAGTTGTAGTCTGTCAATCCTTGAGATAGTTCTCCCAAAAGACTAGAAATGACACCGAAAGAATAGAAAAGGCAAAATTTGGTTCCAATTTTCCAAAAAGAATATGTGGCCAATACTATACATCACAGTGCAGTTGAGTGTCCTGTGCACTCACAATTATAATGAATTATAACCTATGCACCCACAATTATAATGAATTCTACCATGTTAGTTAAGGAAAAATTGGAACAAAATTTTTGGTCAACCTCATATGTTGAAAAATATAAGGACACATGCTGATTTGAAAGGAAGAATTGTTAAACTGAAAGTCTGATGAAGAAGCTTAATCAAGTTAGTCCAAAATTCTTCACTTAGGTCCAAAAAGTCCATGTTTTTAGGGGAAGATCTGAATTCATGGTATGCATGAAAATGACACAGGCCAAATGCAAGAGACGAGTCCTCACTCCCCACACAAGTGTTCCTGTCTTTTCCCACCTCCCTACATCTACTTCTGGCATATGCCTGGCTGGTGCAACTCTGCAGCCTGCCCTCCTCTCCATCAGACCCACCCTCTTTTCCTGCAGGCCCACCCCCACCCCTGCAGACATTCAGCCTGTGGCCCCTTTAGGCCAATAACCAAGGACATCAGGCAGCATGCATTCTCTCCAGGATATTGGCAATCCCTCACATTGGTAGTCTGCACCCAAGCATGGTCCCTGCTCAATAGTAGTCTGGCCAAGAGAGCACAGTTGCGGCAGTGAAGCCACAGAGAGCTGGTAAGGCCATTAAGTCAAGTGATATTCCAGAAGGCTGTGTATGCTGTTCTGTCCCCTATTATCCTGCTTGCTTGTACCTCTCAGGTTCTTGACGATTTATGGTACAGCAAAAATCCCATTAGAACAAGCTATAGGAGGTGTTCAAATTGTGTCACTGTACTGGAATTTGGGTTGTGGAAGGCAGTTCAGAATTAAAGAGCCACTGGCCAGGACTTCAGCAGCTTCCATTTGAGTGGAATTTGCCTTGCAATGTCCTTAATGGAAACCAGATCTGCCTGGTCTTTATGTTGCCTATGGAATGAAGTGATAAGTGCCTGGATAGACATGGGAACTCAGTTTTATAAAAGCTAAATATAGTTGTTTGAGTGTACAATTAGAGTGTGCGTTAGGTAGCTGAGGATGAGCGATGGATGGGGATTTGGCTTTCCCAGCTCGGGAACCTGGGGCAGCCTGGTTATGTGTGTAGCCACAAGCAGGTGACTCTTGGGTGACACACATCGCGATGTTCAGCACTGGCTGGATACTGATATTTTGTGTATAAACAAGACGGCCTCTCTTCCACTAGTCTGAGGAATCTTTGATAATTCACATGTGAAATTAAAGGCATCTTATTCATTCTGTTATTTATTATTCTCTGTAAAATGAGTTAGGAATTTGTCCCCGTGAATAATGTTAACCATAATAGTTAATTTACTCCTATTCATTGGCAGTAATAAAAATGTACAAGGGGAGGCAGAAACATTATTATTTCTTGCTTGAAGTGCAATTTCATGTGGTGAGAAAAACATGTTAATATGCTGCAAAGTGCTACAGGAATTTAGTTCTCAAAGGAATGGTGGTATTAAATGTATTCTGACAAGAAGGAGCCTCGGAAGGGAAACATTTATCTTCATAAAGTATTAAATTTACTGAGCAGCATCGCATTCTTCCTGCAATCTGCTCACTCCATTAGAGGCGAAGCTGGGAA
Organism: Madoqua kirkii; assembly: GCA_006408675.1. Taxonomy (NCBI): domain Eukaryota; kingdom Metazoa; phylum Chordata; class Mammalia; order Artiodactyla; family Bovidae; genus Madoqua; species Madoqua kirkii. The sequence continues at coordinate 15,101 of SJYC01054071.1, forward strand.
ACTGACTCTGTCACAGAAGAGGCCCCCACATTTCCAAAAAGAGGAGGAATGGGGCTCTTCCCCTACAGGAAAGGTTTCCCCCTCAAAACCAACAAACTCCAACCCAGACACACACATGGGTGCTCTGTTACCTCCTTCCAAAATAAATAAATGGGGGTACTGACAAGTTTCTTCCTTTCCTCACAGTCAGATGATTCTGCAAGGGACTAATGGCTGACAGATTTTGCAAACCCGCCTGGTCCACAATTTCAGGGGACTCAGGGTAAGAGGGGTTCCATCCAGCTGATATGGACCCAAGGCGGCTCACAAAAGCCTGGATCTACACGATGGTGTGAGTTTTTCTGAGAAGCAGTTTTCTGTATGTGTGTTTCTTAGTCAAGGGATCCTGATCCACCCAAAAATGTCATAAATCCACAGTCTTGAAAATCACTGAGGGAGAGAACTTGGGTTCCCTGTAGTTGCAAGTTTCTCTCGTACTCCAATAGCTCTGTGTCTTTAATGGGCTTTCCTTGTGGCTCAGCTGGTAAAGAATCTCCCTGCAATGTGGGAGACCTCAGTTTGATGCCTGGATTGGTAAGATTCCCTGGAGAAGGGAATGGCTACCCACTCCAGTATTCTGGCCTGGAGAATTACATAGGCTGTATAATCCATGGGGTTGCAAAGAGTTGGGAACTCAAATCACCATGAAATGCAAACAGACCTCAGAACCAAAGCCATGCTGCCCACTTGGACACAGGGTAAGGAATGAAAGCAAACTGAGCAGCTTTCAATACCCTAGAGGACGTGTCTCGCCCAACAGATGTCTTATCTTCCTCAGTTCAGTTTAGTCACTCAGTCATGTCCAACTCTTTGAGACCCCATGGACTGCAGCACATTGGGCTTCCATGTCCACTGCCAACTCCCAGAGCTTACTCAAACTCATGTCCATCAAGTCGGTGATGCCATCCAATCATCTCATCCTCTGTTGACCCCTTCTCTTCCCACCTTCCATCTTTCCCAGCATCATGGTCTTCTAAAATGAGTCAGTTCTTTGCATCAGGTGGCCAAAGCATTGGAGTTTCAGCTTTAGCATCAGTCCTTCCAATGAATATTCAAGACTGATTTCCTTTAGGATTGATTGGTAGGATCTCCTTGCAGTCCAAGAGACTCAAGAGTCTTCTCCAACACCTCAGTACAAAAGCATCAATTCTTTGGCACTCTGCTTTCTTTATGGTCCAACTCTCTCTCTCTCACATCCATACATGACTACTGGAAAAACCACAGTCTGGGCTAGACAGACCTCTGCTGGAAAAGTAATGTCTCTGCTTTTTAATATGCTGTCTAGGTTGATTATAACTTTTCTTCTAAGGAGCAAGCATCTTTTAATTTCATGGCTGCAGTCACCATCTGCATTGATTTTGGAGCCCAAGAAAATAAAGTGTGTCACTGCTTCCATTGTTTCCCCCATCTATTTGCTATGAAGTGATGGGACCAGATGCCATGATCTTAGTTTACTTAATGTTGAATTTTAAGCCAACTTTTTCACTCTCTTCTTTTACTTTCATCAAGAGGCTGTTTAGTTCTTTGCTTTCTGCCAAAGGATGGTGTCATCTGCATATCTGAAGTTACTGATATTTCTCCTGGCAATCTTGATTCCAGCTTGTGCTTCATCCAGCCCATCATTTCTAATGATGTACTCTGCATATAAGTTAAATAATTAGGGTGACAATATACAGCCTTGACGTACTCCTTTCCCAACTTGGAACCAGTCTGTTGTTCCATGTCCAGTTCTAACTGTTGCTTCTTGACCTGCATACAGATTTCTCAGGAGGTAGGTGAGGTGGTCTGATATTCCCCTCTCCTTAAGAATTTTCCACAGTTTCTTTTGTTCCACACAGTCAAAGGCTTTGACATAGTCAATAAAGCAGATATAGGTGTTTTTCTGGAACTCTCTTGCTTTTTCAATGATCCAGCAGATGTGGGCAATTTGATCTCTGGTTCCTCTGCCTTTTCTAAAACCAGCTTGAACATTTGGAATTTCATAGTTCACGTATTGCTGAAGCCTGGCATGGAGAATTTTGAGCATTACTTTACTAGCATGTGAGATGAGGGAAATTGTGCAGTAGTTTGAGCATTCTTTGGCATTGCCTTTCTTTGTGATTGGAATGAAAACTAACCTTTTCCAGTCCTGTGGCCACTGCTGAGTTTTCCAAATGTGCTGGCATATTGAGTGCAGCACTTTCACAGCATCATCTTCCAGGATTTGAAATAGTTCAGCTGGAATTCCATCACCTCCACTAGCCTTGTTCATAGTGATGCTTTCTGAGGCCCACTTGACTTCACATTCCAGGATGTCTGGCTCTAGATTAGTGATCACATCATCGTGATTATCTGGGTCATGAAGATTTTTTTGCATAGTTTTTCTTTGTGGTTTTGCCAGCTCTTATTAATATCGTCTGCTTCTGTTAGGTCCATACCATTTCTGTCCTTTATTGTGCCCATCTTTGCATGAAATGTTCCCTTGGTATCTCCAATTTTTTTGAAGTGATCTCTCATCTTTCTGATTCTATTGTTTTCCTCTATTTCTTGGCATTGCTCACTGAGGAAGTCTTTCTTATCTCTCCTTGGTATCCTTTGGAACTCTACATTTAAACCAGTATATCTTTCATTTTCTCCTTTGCCTTTCCCATCTTTTCTTTTATCTTCCTAATATTCCACAAATAGCTGCTCTTCTAAGAATTAAGACATGCATCCTATCTACCAACACACTGTAAGAAAGAAGGCAATCTTGGGTGTGCTTCAGAAGAGGACCAGGGTATGGGGCACAAGATGAAGATAGGAAATGAAAAAGAAGAACTGTGGGTAGAGTTTTAAAATCCAAGTGCAAGTTTATCTGGAGATGAAAATAGCTTTGACTGAACCAGGAGAGCTGAAGTGTCCCCCACACCATGCCACAAGCCACAGCTAGGGCTGTCTCAGGACAGATCCAGAAGAGTCAAGCCATTTATTTGGTGACATGAAAACAAGATCCAACAGTTTAGAGTCTTTTACTGATCCCATGGTTAAGACTCTGTGCTTCCAATGCATGGGACACAGGTTTGATCCTGGTCAAGGAACTAAGATCCTGCATGCTGCATGGTGTGGCCAAAAAAAAAACCCAAAACACAAAAAGAAAAGGCATCACAGCCAATTTCTTACAAAATAGAAAAAAAAAAAGCAAAATCACTGAGGGGAGCTAACTATAAGCTGTAAGAGGTCACAGACAATATTGGTTGCTCTAATAGTACCAACAGCTTGCTGATAGGCACTCCATAAATATTTGTTCAGGAAATGGATGGATGCATGCATGCATTGCTCAGTTGTGCTCTGAGGGGGTGGCAGGGCTAGACAGAAACATTCCTAATCTGGCACTCCACGTGACACTGGACTGTCCAAAGAACAGTGCATTTTGTTAGCAGGATGAATTTTGAAATGTTTGACCAGGTTGATAGAATTTCCAGTACCAGTTCCCAGGATTCTGACCCTGTTCAGAGAAAAGACTGATATTTGTTGAATAACCATCATGGGCTAATTATGTGAACTATGTTTTCACTGAATCCTGAGAACAGCCAATTTTGCAAGTGAAGAATCTCAGAAAGGTTAAGTAATTTGCTTAAGATCACATAGTGACTGGTGCTGTTCTTGGTGCCAGGCTGACCAAGCAAGCAAGACAACGTGTCCTCTGTCTTCCCAGCCAATGTTCTATAGAGGGAGACTGTCATTACACAATTAATAGCCCAATTAATGACATAGCTACCCTGGTGATTTGTGCTATGAAGCAGCAGCACTCACTCCCAGGAGACCCAACAGCAGCCAAGGCTAACCTCATCTCAGAGGAGGATCACACAGGCTTCCTGGACAAAGTGACATTTGAGTAACACTTCTAAGGCTCGATGAGTGATAACTAGATAAAAAAGAGCACAAGGGGTATTCAGGCAAAAGAGACATGAGAAGGCAGGCCCAGAAGCAGAAAGGAAGACACATCTTCTGAAGAATCCCAAGGCAGCTAGTGGGACTAGACAGCAGACAGTAAAGGGGGAGATGGCCCACCATGAGGCTGTCAGAGGCAAAAGGGACCATGGCGGTGGTGTTGAGGATTTGAAGATGTAGCCCAAGGATCACAGAAAGACACTGCAAGGTTTTAAGCAAAAAGAAAGAGACCAATCAGATCTGCATTAAGAGGTCTCTGGAGCCACTAAATGGAATACAGAATAAAAGTGATTAATGGAGCCAACTGGGAAACCAGGACTCTTGTCCCGAGGAAAGGAGACAATGACGGCTGGGCAGAGAGGAGGAAGGAGGGTGGACCAGGGGAAAGTTATTTAGAGGACAGACTCTCCAGAGCTGAGTGGTAGATTGACTGCAGGAAACCAGGGAGACACAGGTGTCAAGGATGACTCTCAGATACTGGGTTGAGCAGACCACTTTCCACTAAGATAGGGCTTGGGAGACGGAGGAGGACCCTCTGCCTTCCTGGCATCTATTCTTCTCTATTCCAGCAGGAAATCCCTTTCCACACAAACATGGAGAGTACTCCCTCTCTGGCCTGGCGATTGGCAGCACTTTTTGAGGTGAGATATCATTCTCAGTCAGAAAGGCATCTGAACTAGTCAGTGAAAGCTCAAACAGCATCATGTGAGAAGACTAGGGCCTCTCAGGCTTGCAGACCAAGGGCTTACTCTTTAAAAATGATGCTAATTGTGTTGTGGAAGTCTTCCCGTCACCACCAATAAGCAGCTCAAACCTCTTTGCCGTCTTCATGGTTTCACAACCAGGTTTCCCAGCCTGGGCCTACATGACTCAGTTAATAGAGCTTGCAGAACAAAACACTGGTGACGCGCCCAAGTGCTTGCTTTTGCTTAACACACTGTTCACTGGTTCTTTTAAAGACCTTTGAAACATTCAAGTGCATACAGGCATTTTAGACTATCTGCCCTCTGTAGCTGATCTGGCCAACTGCCAGCCCTTCTGGAGGCCCACTAAGGAGAAAGTAGAAGAGGTTTCAAAAATCAGACTGTGCAAAGCTCAGTGTTTAACTCAGTGACTCCGCAAGATGATCTATCAAGAGAGAACAAGTTGAACAATCTTTGCCTGAACAGAATAATAGCTGGATGGCCCTTCAAAGAGGCACTTGTTCCAGAAAACAAGATAATTTGCTTTAAGTGCTATTTTAGTCCACATTTCTTGTTGAGTCAAGAACACAATCTGACCTGAACCCAAGCTTAGATTGTACAGAACATCAGATCCCTACATACCCTGTGTGTCTAAAGGCTATTCATTTAGTCAAGATACTTGATATGAAAATGTAAAATTAAATGTTTAAAAGATTCGCTCATTATATCTGACTGTCATCCTGCAGGTCCTTCGTGTATCACCGATTGCTTCCCATTCAGTAATCCCCATCAGGCTCTGCACCCCATCTCTGCTGGCCTTGGGGCCCCAGTTTGGCAGCCTTCTAAACTATTTTCTCTGGCTTTTTATTAACTCCGCCTTCCTCCATGAGTTGAAATCAAGGCTTCCCCTCAATCCTCAGCTTCTTAAAACTCTTCCAGTTGGACCACACCCAAGTACAAGATCTCAGTAGCCCCTGAGCCCAGGACTGCTTTAACTAGTAGCAGGCACAGATATACATATACATACACATATACATATACATATACATATACATATACATATACGTGAACCTGGGCTCCCCACAGACACCTCCCAATCCTACTGAAGTCACCTGGGTTTATGTGCCCCAGGGGGGAAGAGGTGTTAGCACAGTGCAGTCACCAACTCAGAAGAGCTAGACCTAGACGGGCCTAAGGTACTGGACCCACTGTGACTGCACATCCGGTAGAAGTCTTAGAATGTGAAGAGGTAATGGCTCAGGACAAGATGGCTGAAAATCTCACTGCTGCTGATGTGGGGCCAGAAGAGACAGCCTTCTCTGAAGGAGTCCCTGGGCCAATGGCGATGCAACGACAAGGGTGTGGTAGACAAACTCTAAGGTAACCTCCAATGCTTCTTCCAATTCCTGGTATTCATGTCTTTGCCTACTCTGCTTTCTCTGAGCATGGGTAGTACATATGACTTGCTTCTAACCTACAGAATATGCTAAAGGTAATCAGATGTCACTCCCACAGTTATCTTGTTATGTAAGACTCCAAATCACCAGACTGGAAGGAGGATTCTCCTTCATAAAAGAAAGTGAAAGTCTTAGGCATTCAGTTGTGTCTGACTCTGTGACCCCATGGACAATAACCCACCAGGCTCCTCTGTCCATGGGATTCTCCAGGCAAGAATACTGGACTGGGCTGCCTTTTTTTTTTTCTCCAGGGGATCTTCCCAACCCAAGGATCAAACCTAGGTCTCCTGTACTTTAGGCTGATTCTTCACTGTCTGAGCCACCGTGGAAGCCCTGAGAAAGGAAGCAGCCATGTTGAAGAAACCACAGCAAGAACTTCAGGCGGCCTCTGGCTTACAGTCAGCACAAAGCTCAGGCTCTCAGCTCAGCAGCCACGAGGAAATGAATTCTGCCCACAAGCCACTAGAAGAGCTCTCAGCTTTGACCTCGATTTCAGCCTGTGAGACTCTGATCAGAGGCTCCAACTAAGCTGTGCTCAGACTCCTGATCCACAGAAACCAGGAGATAATAAACGTGTCAGTTTAAGCTGTTCAGTTTGTGGTCATATGTTATATAGTAATGGAAAACCTGTACATAAGGCTTATGGGAATCAAGGATTCCAGAATCAGTCAGGCCAGGCACACCTAGGGCTATGTGGGAGGGAGGAAGGGGTGGCAAGAGTAATAGTAGGCAGAAGGAAAGGCAGAGTTGGAATGATCTCAAATATTAAAGCAAATCAAACATCCCTGTCTTGAACCCTGCCTCAAGCTTTAGTTCAAGTATGCACACATCTGTACCCTCCAGCCTGGCAATTCAACCCAGAGAGCCTAAGCATCTCTTCTGTGCCAGGCCCTTTCTTAGATCCAGCAGGGAGATGACAGGAAAAAGTCAAGGTCACTGGCATCTAGGGGTTCTTGGCAAGGACTTGGAGCTCTTTGGGAATTGACTAACTCAAGATGCTTATTTAAAATGATTCCCTGGGCTCCAACCACAGAGATTCAGTTAGTAGGTCTTGGGCAAGGGCCAGATATTCATATTTTTAAAAATATATCTCAAGTGATTCTTTTGCAGGTAGTCCAAGGACCACACTCTTAAGATTAAACACTGACAGGTAGAACCAGTGCCAGGTTTTCAATAGATGAATGACAGATACAGCTTGGATATGAAGAAGCTCACCCTGGGCTGCTGCATGCAGAATGAATTGCTTGGGGGCAGCAATGGAAGCAGGGGGCCAGCAGGGGCTGTGGTCGAAAAGGAATGATAGTGACTTGACCAGGGTAGGAACAGTGGGTTGGGAGAAAAATAGATGGATAGAGGTTATACTATGGTGGTGAAACCAACAGAACTTAGTGATGTGTTGAAGTAGAGGGAAGTATTGAGGATGCCACCATTATTTAGACCATCATGTCTGTGATTATTCAAGTGACATACCCATTGGAATTGTGGTCATTCCACAGTATAATACTCACAAAATGGAAGAAACAGATAAATACAAAGTCAATCTTTTTTCCACCAAAATAATTAGGGTAACAAATTGGAACACACTGATTTCTTTAATTCAGTAGGTGAATCCATCATCATAAATGAATCAATGTTTTAAATATCATCCCCCAGACAAAGTAGCAAAAGCACCTGCACTTTTTGAAGCTCATAGCTCTTTCAAATAAGTCAACTCTACTCAAATTGTTTCAAACTGTTCATAAAACGTTTCAAGGAGAAATCATAAAATTCTCAAGACTACAAAACTAGATAAGGACCCTTCTTTTCTCTAGATAAGGAAGCAAGTACAGAAGGATTCTCCAGGCAAGAAAGCTGGAATGGGTTGCCATTTCCTTCTCCAATGCATGAAATTGTTTAACAAGAAAAGAAAAGTAAAATGCATTTGGTGTTGGTTCTAGAATATTTGAAAATTTAAGAAAAATTCCAGGAACCCAGAAAATGAGAATGCATATATGAAGTTTCCCTCTTCTAGTGACATGATCATCAGAGGTTATGGAGGGAACCTTGGCATTGACTCCTTGGTGATCACAACTTCTTTGCAGCCAGGAATGTAAAACACAGGGGCCATCCCAATACTAAAACACAGAGGCCTACCCAATACAACCTTCTTACCTTCTTCTCACTTCTCCCTTCTGCACTCTCACGCCTTTTCCACCATGTTGGAGAGGAGGGTACAGCCCTTTCCCCATCCATCTAGGAGAGCTCTGAACTCAGAGGCTGAGAAGCTCATTCATGCCTTTGTGGTGAGAGGATTAAATGTACTCTTCATTCTGCCTTTGGACTGGTGCCTGGGCCTGGAGTCTTGGCCATGAATGGTGTTAGTCTTCTGTGTGCTATATACATTTCCAGTGCTCATATCTGGAATGTTGTCCCTTACGGTACAAAGACTGTATGTTCCTATAGATTCTCTCAGCAAAAAGGTTACCATTTGGCTACTTGGTAAGGACTCACCCTCTATTTTCAGTATTAACTAAATATTTCAATACCCCAAGGAGTCTTCTAGAAGAGGTGAGGCCTGTGACCAGACTGGGACTAGTGGGATGAGAGTGAGGCATCCAGTGCCTCTTTGAATTGTCCACCCTGTGTGCTCAATTACTGAACCCTAGTCTCCACCCTGAAGCATGAGGCTAACATTTATCCCTAATAAAATGCCCAAGGTCTTCAAGATATTAATAGAAAATCATTGATAGAAGAAAGCTTTTAATTTCTTTAAATCTTGGTCCATGAAACATATTAGGGCAGAAGTTGAAAGCATTCATTCAAAAAGATTTCCCTGGAGGTCCTCTGGTTAAGATGCTACACGTCCATTGCAGTGTGCATGGGTTCGATCCCTGGTCAGGTCACTAAGATCCCACATATAATGTGGCCTGGCAAAAACTTAAAACAACAACAACAACAACAAAACAATTTGACATGCCTTGTATGAGGTTCTAGGGGCCCAGAGACTGACAGGATGGAGAAGGGATGAATGTACACAGGGTCATTACAATGTGTTCACAAGGCCATATGTTTTGTTAAATTTGCAAAAGTAAGATTTTTCATGACAGCTGGTTAAGCCTACTGCTCTTTTCTCCTCTGACTTTCTTATCACCCCCATTTCCCCTTGTGTCAGGTGGCATTGGAGTGGCCTCACACATTTTGGGGAGTGAACTAGAGGAAGTTGACTTAGGATAGATCAATTTTGAGTTTAGTAAGATATATTTATGGGGTTTGCAGTTACTTCCATGACGAGTTACATTATCCTTAAGCATCTCGCTGTAGGAATGACTTGTGGAATGTTTGTACCATCCACTTGGCTGACTCACCTGGAGCCATGACATAATGGTACAGAAGTCATGTTGTCTGGGCACACATCCTATAGCAGCTAGTACCAAAAGTGGGCAGTAGTGTAAAACAATCAGGGCTATAGTGCACCGAAGCTTAGTCTTTGGAAAATTCTTTCAAATCTTACGTACAGTTTTAAAGAGAGCAAGAGAGATTTTCCTAGATTTGACAATAGAAACAATCTGTAGTTAGATGAACTACCAACAAAGAGTTGTGAAGCTGGGAGGGAAAAAAGGGATTTTAAACTAAAAATGAAATTCCAGCCAATAATGAGAGAGGAAAGAAAAATGATCTTCCAAGTCTCTCCACAGAGAATACTATAAAATTGTCATATGTGCAAGTGATTAAAGAATATGTCAGACAGTTGCTTAATAAAAATATTATGCTACTTTTCTGGATTTTATGATGTCTGTGGTATTTGTCAGCCTTCCAAATTAGTGATTTCTGTGATTTATTTTCCCTTTCTAAATAAACACTGAATTTTGTACTGAATTTTGAATTTGTAATTCAGGTTGCTTTTCTTAAAGAGAGTCACACAAATTTGGTAAGCTTCAGGCCTTCCAGTTCTGGACCTGCTTCTGGTAGGAGATGAAAGATCACAGAGATTTGTCGGTGTATTCATGATTTGTGTAAGTCCTCCACAAAACATTTTTAATAATAAAAAGTGAGTTATGCACTGTCTTGTCTCAGTTACCCACACCTGGGGAAAGGCTTTCTTGGTGCACCCACCAAGCAGAGTTGGGCTGCCTGGCCTGAAAACCATGCAGCAAGAAGCAAATTGTCACCCCTGTGGGGAGCCGCGACTTACCTATCACTCAGAGCATTGTTTATCAATTACACACAGAAAAATTTTCACCACCCCTCATGCTTCCTCTTGTATGTGGACTCAAAGAAAAAATATTTACTGACCATGCAAGACTCTGGGTCACCTTGGGATCAAGCCAGGCAAGAGGGTCTGGAGAGAGGGGGTAGCTGTGTGGTAGGAGTATCAGAAAGGAGAGGTGAAATCTAGAGAAAAGAAAAGTGAAAGTGAAGTCTCTCGGTCGTATCTGACTCTCTGCGACCCCGTGGACTGTAGCCTACCAGGCTCTTGTGTCCATGGAATCTTCCAGGCAAGAGTACTGGAGTGGGTTGCCATTTCCTTCTCCAGGGAATCTTCCCAACCCAGGGATCAAACCCGGGTCTCTCGCATTGCAGGCAGACACTTTAGCATCTGAGCCACCATAAAAACCTGAAATCTAGATAGCTCTGCTAACTTTTGGAAAATCAGGTGGGCAAAGGCCTAAGGGGAGGAAGTTCTCCCCTCATTAAGGGTTAAAATGGCTTCTCGCTAAGAGACAGAGGGGAGCAGAGACCAGGAAACCAAGTTCAGTCTTCGTTCTTCATCGGGTGACTGCTCGCCACAGCCCACTGGATCTTCAAGGGATGGCAGAAATGTGGCCAACTGAGCCCCAGAGAGAGAGACAGGGAGCATGGTAGGCCTGGAAGACTGGTGTAGTGGTACCCAAGACAGCGCTGGTAGCGCCTTAGAGCCTGGACTATCCCTGTCTTCCTGTGCCCCAGCTCCTCCCAGACCAGCCCTTTACAGGAAGCCAGCAGTGTGCCATTGCCCAATAGCATGGATTGTGGGGGCAGACAGGCCTGAGCCTCAGTTCCCCCCGTCTAGCTGTGTGGCCCAGGGCAAATGATTTCATTTCTGTGCCTGAGTTCTCAGCTCTACATGGGAGCTGATGATACCCACCTCAGAGAGTTAAACTAGGAGTGTTAAATTAATATTAGCTGTAACTAACATCTATTCGGCCAGGCAGAGCACAAAAGGTTTCACATGTTTGCTTAAAGCATTAATGTGATCAGCCAGAACAACCCTTTCAAGTTTTCCTCACATCCCCATTTCACAGATAAGAAAATTCAGGCACAGAGAGGTTGAGTAATTTGCTCAAGAACACACAGCTACTAAGGAGCAGAGCCGAGGTTTGGAATGCAGGCAGTTCAACTCGAGTCTGTATGCCAAATCACTCCTTCTCTCCTATCTTTCACTATCAACACTTGTGACTGGTTTTTCAACAACAGAAAAAGCAGGCAAGGCTAAATTACAGCCACTAAACAGAATGTACATGCTATTGACTTTGCTGGCAGGGATGTAAAATTATACCCCGTCTATGGAGAGAAATGTGGCAATGTTTAACAAAGATATGTGTGTGTTTACCTTTTGACCTGACAATACCAATCCTAGGACTCTAACCCATAGATACACTGGCAAAAATATGAAAATGCATATACATAGAGCTATTTGACGCAGAACAATTTGTGAAAGTAAAGACTGGCAACAGTCCAAATGTTCCTCGATACAGGATTAGTTGAACAATGATGCATCCACACGAAGAAGTCATACAGCTGTTAAACAAATGCTGCTACTGCTAAGTCACTTCAGTCGTGTTTGACTCTGTGCGACCCCATGGACTTCAGCCACTCAGGTTCCTCTGTCCATGAGATTTTCCAGGCAAGAGTACTGGAGTGGGTTGCCACTGCCTTCTCCTTGAACAAATGAGAAGATACTATAAAGTGATTTCCAGGACCTATTTTTAAGTGGAAAAAAAGCAAGGTGTAGAAAAGGTTCATATCACGTTATCTTTTTTGCAAGAAAGGAGGGATGTAAAGATACACATATATGGGGAATCCCCTGGCAATCCAGTGTTCAGGACTCAACACTTTCACTGCCAAGGTTCTGGGTTAATTTGGGGTTGGGGAACTAAGATCCCACAGGTTACCCAGTGTAACCAAAAAAAAAAAAAAAAGATATATGTGTATGAATGTGTGCATGTGTGTACTCAGTAGTGTCTGACTCTTTGCAACCCCATGGCCAAGCTCTTCTGTCCATGGGGTTCTCCAGGCAAGAATACTGGAGTGGGTTGCCATCTCCTCCTCCAGGGCATCTTCTCCATCCAGGGATCAAACCTGCATCTGTTATGTTACCTCATCGGCAGGCAGATTCTTTATCACTAGTGCCACCTGGGAAGCTTATCCAGATGCGTATTCCCAGGTTAAACCATTAAAAAATGGAAGGATGAGCCCTAAGATTTTTTTTGAAATGGTTGCCTATAAGGTGAAGAGGAAACAAGATGAAAGGGGCAAAGGCAGAAGCTGGATTATTTGAATATGTGTTGGCTTATAGATTTGACTTTGGAATCATGTGACCATATCACACAATCATAAAAGAACATTAATAACTCCACAAAATAGAAATTCCCAAACTGAAAGCAAAATGAAATAGATGAACCTAATTGTGTGTGTGTAGTTGGTGGCAGAGAGAAATTATTTCCAATGACTTTTAAACACAGTCATTTGATAGTAGATCCCTAGTGAGATTTGCTGTAAGTACTAGAATTAGAAAAAAATATGTAAATTATTTATAGAGATCATATTGTGGTGGTAGCATTAGCATTGTTATTCTGAGGCAGTTTTGTTTGTATGATGAGATAAACTGAAAAAGTAATTGTGTATATTTTAATTGTATTATCCCCAGTGGCCTTGAAAACTGAAATTCTTAGTATAGAAAAAAAGGAGATGTAGATGTAAGAAAATAATGGAAGATGTTACATAAATGCCCTATAGTTCTGAATTTGAATTGAAGTATTGTTATGAACTCATGATATATTTTATTTTAAATGATACACTTTTGGACTTCCCTGGTGGTCCAGTGGTTAAGAATCTGCCTGCCAATGCAGGGGAAGCAAGTTCAATCCCTGGTCTAGGAAGATTCCACATGCCACAGAGCAACTAAGCTGGTGCACTGCGACCACTGAACCCTTGCCCTAGAGCCTGCACTCTGCAACAAGAGAAGCCACAGCAATGTGAAGTCTGCACAGAGCAACTAGAGAGAAGACCCCACTTACAACAACTAGAGAAAGCCTGTGTGCAGCAATAAATTAATTTAAAAAGGTAATAATACACTTCCTAACTCTTCTGCTGGGAGAAGGCAATGGCACCCCACTCTAGTACTCTTGCTTGGAAAATCCCATGGGCGGAGGAGCCTGGTAGGCTGCAGTCCATGGGGTCACTGAGTCAGATTCGACTGAGTGACTTCCCTTTTACTCTTCACTGTCATGCGTTGGAGAAGGAAATGGCAACCCACTCCAGTGTTCTTGCCTGGAGAATCCCAGGGACAGGGGAGCCTGGTGGGCTGCTGTCTATGGGGTCACACAGAGTTGGACATGACTGAAGTGACTTAGTATTTAGCATAGCAACTCTTCTGCTGAAAAGCTTTAGAAAGAATGACAATCCTAGTAGCAATGGGGCATCCTTAAAATGCAGATTGTAATCTTGAAATATCATTTATCACTAAAAGGAACAAGGGCTTCCTGGACAAATGGCTGGTTTTAGCTCTGGGGCAGAAGATGTACAAGATGAATCTGGAGAACATTGTCCTATTTGAGAACAAGAAAACAATCAAAAGCTACAGGTATCAGGGCCAAAGAACCCAGGAAACCAACTTAAAGAGGCTTGTACTGGCCAAAGATGGGCTACTTTGAATATCAAAAAATAATGACTTTCATGGATTGGCAAACTTATGATTACCAGGGGGGAAGGTGGTGGGAGGAGTAAGCACCTCCTAATTTCGGATTAACAGATACACACTACTATACACAAAATAGATAAAAACAAGGACCTAGTGTGTAGCACAGAGAACTATAATTGTGTGTGTAGTTGGTGGCAGAGAGAAATTATATTCTTAAAAGTAAATAAATAAAAGGAGAGATTACCGAGGGTGGGGTGGGAAATGATGTACTAGAAAAAAAAAAAAAAAACCTTTATGGGAAAATCAAACCCAGGTCTCCCGCATTGCAGGAGGATTCTTTACTAGCTGAGCCACAAGGGAAGCCCAAGGATACTGGAGTGGGTAGCCTATCCCTTCTCCAGTGGATCTCTCCAACCCAGGAATCAAACCAGGGTCTCCTGCATAGCAGGCAGATTCTTTACCAACTGAGCTATCAGGGAAGCCCTTAAAGAAACTGACACAACATTGTAAATCAACTTTACTTTGATATAAATTAAAAATTTAAAAATAATAATAATAATGACTGCAGTGGATGTAAAATATATTTAAACTCACAATTTCTTTATTTAAAAAATCTACTTAGTCACTTTAGTGCCATGAAAAGGAGCCAATTTATTCTTTTGGAAATTGATAATTAGAGAAAGAATTGGGTATTAATTCCACATTTCTCTATGGACTAAACCACTGGGCAACCAAACAGTAGATGAGGGAAATTTCTCTTTATAGAAATATTGTAGCTATATGTAAGATAGGTAAACAATGAAGACCAACTGTATAGCACAGGGAACTCTATTCAATATTCTGTGATAACTTATATGAGAAAAGAATTTGAAAAAGAATGAATATATGTATAAATGAATCACTTTTCTGTACATGTGAAACTAACACAACATTGTAAATCAACTATACTCCAATAATTTTTTTTTTAAAAAAGAAGTATTGTAACCAGTAAATGAAGTCATTAGAGTTAGATTGACACTACTGCACAATCGGTAAGGAAGCAATGGATCTAGGTCCTGAACAATAATAACTGCCAGCATCACCAAGAAACAAAGAGGCCCCTGGAGAGGGTGTGGGGTGACCAACATCATCTATGGCATCATTCTTGCTGCTCCCAAATTAAATTTGCATCAGATCAAGCCTGGAAATACAACTACTAATTCATAAGAAACACTAAGGGCAGAGGAGAGTCAATCAGCTAAGTCCAGATCATGAAACTCTCTACAGGAAAACATCTTGGTTTCTTTAGCAAATAAAGTTTGGGGGAGGGGGATAAAGGAAGAAGGTTCCCACAATTTTAAAAAGTTCTAAAAGACATATTAAACTTAACTGTTATGGTAATTTGGAGTTCATTTGGATCCTGATTCAAACTATAGTCTGTGTGTGTGTATACACGTGTGCATAACTGGGAATTTGAACAGTGAAGAGCTACTGGATCATATTAAGAGATTACTGCACTATTTATATTTGATAATGGTATTTTGGTTGTTATAAAAGTATTTCATGTCTTTTAGAGATACATACTGAAATATTTATGGACTACTTGATTCATGAAGTCTGGGATTTGCTTTAAAATAATACAGGAAGGAGGAAATAGATGGGGCCAGAGATACAATAAAACTGACTTGGAGCTGATAATTGTCAAAGTTGGATAATTGGTGTATGGTGGTTTATCAAACTATTCTACTTTGTATATTTTTAATTTTCCATGTTTTTAAGATCAAGAAGTTCAGTGGTAGAGAGAGGAGAGACAGTGGGGTTCCTGTCAGGACTGGATCCTCCTATAAGCAAGGTAGCTGTCATCATTAGAAAAATCTGCTTCCTGGGACCTCCTGCTCTCTGGTGCTGAGAGGCATGTGACCTTCATCTGGCTAGACCTTCAGTGTCCTTCCACCACTCTGAATCCCATCTCCAGAGACCTAAAGCTTCTCAGCAGAAGCCCTTATTCCTAAAACATGGAAGATAAACTTTTCTAAAAGAGCTTCTCTGTTCCGAAGATGAAGACTAATCTGAAACACATATCTGTGCATGCTCACACAGGTCTCCCAAGGGCTGATCTGAGTAAAGCCCCGCCCTAGTCCACCTCTCATACAGGTGAGGCAGGTAATTGCAGCGCCCTTCCCGGTGGGGCCTGGAGCCTGCATGTTATTTGCATACTGAGTCACATTCCCTGGAGAAATGTGAGATTTTTTTTTTTTGATCCTTGCGGGTGTGCGAGGGTAACTCTTGCTTGGTAGAAAAAAATTCAACGTACAGCCAGTCTTCCAGCCAATTTGATCTTTCTCCTGGGAGCTACAACCAAAGAAGGGGCTTGACTTGCTAGGAGCTTGCTAGCACCCCAGGAAATTCTCTTGAGAGATTCAGAGTCAATGACCCAGATGTTTTCCAGAGCTTTCCAGATTCTAAGGCACTTTTTCGATCAGTATCACTCTTAGACCTCTGAATAACCTTATGAAGTAGACATGAACAAACCCATTTTACAGAGCAGGAAACTGCACTTAACTGTTGGTGCTAAGTCACTTCAGTCGGGTCTGATTCTGTGTGACCCTAGGGACTGTAGCCCGTCCATGTGATTCTCTAGGCAAAAATACTGGAGCAGGTTGCCATTTCCTTCTCCAGAGGATCTTCCCAACCCAGGGATCAAACCTTAACCGTAAAGCACTCCATCTGACCTTGCACTTTATCTCTCCCAATCTCTCTCTCTCTCTCACACACACACGGATACACACCCACACGTGTACACACATCCCTAGTGATTTCTAAGCTCAAATTCAAACACAAGTCTGGACAGCACACTCCTACCCCACCCCACTACCTCATTACTTCTTTCTTTACTCCACAGCCAACAATCTCCATCATTTCCTAATTAATTCACCTTTTCTGTGGCTCCCTCTCACCTAAGAAGTTCTATGATGAAGATGCCTGCAAGTGACCTGGCAGCTTCTGTTTTTAACAGTTTAATTTCAAAGGAAATGGACCTCACTTAACTAAATTTCCTTTTCTATTTTTTCTAACTATTAAAGAACTTGCATATCTAATAAATATTTAATAGAAATTCCCCTCCAGCTGAATTTAGGCCCCTCGGCATCTCATTACTGTGTCTTAGAATAGTATCCTCATTGTCACTTGCTTAATTATGCTAAGAAAGAGTTGAATTGTGTGGCTGTTGGGATCAGAAAGCGATTAAATTCACTTGGCAAGACTCTGGATATTCATTATGGTCCTCATTTAGCACTTCTAATGGAGTTATTTTTTTCCCCAATACTGACTTGGGAAAGGCTTGCTAGGTGGAGCTAAGTATTTCCTTAAGCCTTGCACAACTTTGCACTGTGCCAGAAAAGATCAGAAGTTAACTTCACACATCATTTGCACTCACAAGAACACCAGCTATTCAATGAGCAACAAGAAGTCTGGAGAAAAGGATGAGGTAGGTGGGCTTTTCAGATTAGCCAGTGCTGTGCCTTCTGATGTTTGAATTCCCTCTGCAACATTATTGTCAAGGGCTAGTCCAGGGACTTCCCTGGGAGTCCAGTGGCTAAGACTTCGAGCTCCCAATGCAGGGGCCCAGGTTCCATTCCTGTTCAGCAAACTTGATCGCACATGCTACAACTAAGAGTTTACATGCTGCAACTAAAGACCCCAAGTGCCACAACTAAGACCCAGTGCAGCCAAATAAAGAAATATTAAAGAGGTGAGGGGCTAGTCCAGGCCCTGCTTGAATTCCTCCAATTCAAGAAACTCACTTCTCCCTAAAGAAGTTTGTTGGCTCTTTGGACCCCTTAGTAAGTTTTTCGTTGCTTTCCATCACTGGTCCCCTCCCTGCCCTCTAAATCTTCCCTGATTTTTTCAATAACAAAGACATATTAACTATCTCTTAGATGATCCTCTAGTGATTTGAAGGCTTTGAAATCCAGTGGGACCCTGTGTGGTCCTCCTGGGTCCCAAAGCCTTTCTCTGTCCCCATTTTCTGGCTTGTAGGAAAAAGGCCTCAGCTTCCAGCCAATTCAAATAGCTGCTAACCACAGAAGGGATGGGAAGCAGAAACAAAGGGGGAGCAATCAAGAAATAATAGTACAGCGATTAAAGCAGGAGCTGGCTCCTCAAGGGATATGTACCTAACAGTACCTTTGAGTTGTCTGTAGGAACTAAAGCCCCCACCCAGAAAGAGGACGACAGCTTCAGTCTGAGCCTAAGATTCCCAGAGCCCTGCCCTGTTACCTCACCACCAGCGGTCAGTTTGCCAGTCTCAATGCCCTGGGTCCAGCACCTAATCTCATGGGTGGGCACAGACAAGAAAAGAAAGGAGGGAGGGAGGAGAGCATAATTTGGATGAGGAATGAGCTGGAAATCATGTCAGATGAAGAATGAAGGGAACAAGGATACAGAACCGAGAGAAGACTCAGAGAACCCAAAGGCAAGATTGTTGAATGGCAGACATTGATACTAGTGACAGAAGCTTCATGGGAGTGACAAACGACAGGAGCAGCAGCTAAGATGTATTGAAGTCAGACTCTGCACCCACTCTGTGTTAGGAACGCTCCATGGATTACTTAGTGCTCATGATGACCACATTCTACAAAGGAAGCAACAGAGGCACAGAGAGGTTAAGTAATTTCTCCAAGATCACACAGTCAGTAGCAGATGGAGGATGTAAGTCCACAGAATAAATACACTGTTATTTGGGCCTCTGAGTACAAAGCCCATATTTGGTTTCAATCCATCAAGTGACCTCTGGCCAGTCAAGAAAGAGCACAGCATTTCCCTCCTGAACAATTTCTGTCCTTGTTCCCATCTGAGCCCTCTTTCTTGTCTTGGGAGCATGTCCCTGCCATGTGCTGGTTCTGAATCTGCTGGCCACCAAACCTAGAGAGGCTGCTGGTCTATTTCTCATCTCAGGGGCCCCTCACTGAGCTGCCACCCTGCGACCTCCTCTAGACCTCCCCTCAGCAAAGCTCCTTCCAGGCCCTTGTACCCAGGTGCACAGGCCTGCAGGACCAGGGTTTGGCCAAAGAGAACTGATTCTTGGAAGAGGGACCTAAAAGGAGGTCCCACCTCTCCCCAGCATCCATGGGATTTCTGAAGCCTGAGCAGACCGGATTTTGTTCTTGTCTGTTCTGGGGAGACCCTATCTTGAGAGCAGGTGCACATCCCAGGAAGGGGTGCGGGTGAGTGGTCGAGAGGCCAAGTTAAAAGGCGTGTAACCCAAAGGAAGGCAACTTTTTGGATAATGAATACCACCTGCAAAACTGCCGTAGAAGCCCCAGTTCTGCCTGCAAGTCGGAGCAAACCAGTCTCTGTGGGCCCTTCTACCTTAAGACGGGATGGGTTCCAGACTGCTTGTGATGTGCTTTGTCTTCCAGAAACATCCTTGAGTCCTGAGGAGGAGGGGTGAGTTAGTTTAGTTCTAGGGAACAGCAGGCAGATGAGCCTTTGTAATGAAACTCTTCAGGCTTCCTGAGACTCCTTTTGGCTCTATTGCTGGCTGTTTGCAAGGACCAATCCCATGCCCTAGGAAGCATTGGCACCACACCACAGCCCAGAGTCGGGGGGGGATGGCCAATTGCCACCACAGACTGCCTTCTAGCAACTTTCAGGCTGCCTTTCCCAGTCATTAGCCAGCTTTGAGATGACAGCTCCTTCTAGTTGGCCTCTGCCCAGACCAGGGAGGAGACAAAACTTTCCAAAAACATACAGAACCATTGTTAATGTTCACTACTCTTAGAGTTATTGCCTGTTCTCAAACAGTGTGGTGATGTTTTGAAAAGAAAATGTGTAGCTCAAAGGAACGCAAAGAGTGTCATTGCGATTGGCCTGCCAGCTAATCAAAGACCAAACAAGCTGGAACTTGGGTGAATACATGAGGCCTGGTCTACACTGCTAAGCTTCTATGCTGATACATCATGATCTCTGGGTTTATTGGCTGTGGGAGTGCTCTCTTACACTCCCAAAGCTGTGAAGGTTCTAAGGAAGGACATTAAAAGAGTCTTGACTGGATGACAATAAGAACTAAAACTACCAAGGAACGTAGACCTTGGGTCCCAGGGAACCAACTCATCATGAGAAAGTCACTTGAGGAACATGGAGGTACTGCCAAGGGTCCTTGGACCATGCTCCATCTCTCAGGGGCTGGATGCCTCCCTGGGGATAGAGGGAAATTGAACCAAGCAGTCTTGGATGTCCCATTCAGCCCTTCAAAGGCAAAGACTAACCATAAGTCCTTCTCAGGTTTGTAACCCGCATCCCAAGAGAGCCCGCTCCCTCCAAACTTGGACTTTCCCCAGTGCAGCCACTGCCACACAGCAGCCAAGCTTTGCAGCTAGGCTCAGTTCAAGAGTCTCTGCTTTCTGTCTCCAAGTCTTTCTCCTAGGCTTCCCCATCCTCGGTGTAATAACACAAACATTCCTCAGTGCTGAAGTCGTTCTTAGAACTTCTGAAGACTCAGGGGCTGCTTTCAAGACAATGGAATATGTTGTGAGATGTTCGTACCTGAATAGTTTTGCTATCCAGTGTCCCAGATCTCTTCAAATAATCACATGTGATAAGCACAGAGTTCTAATAGATCCTAACATTGAACACAGTGACTTCACTTACAAGCCCCTTTCCTGCGGGCTTACCTTGCCCAGCCTCTCATGGAGGACTGCCGAGTGGCAGCTGTGGGCTGGGAGAGCACAGGACAGGATTGGAGGCCTATATTTCAGGGCTCAAGCTAGCTTTAATGAGGTAGATGACCTTGGACCAGTCCTTTCATCTCTCTGAACCTCAGTATCTCTATCTGCAACATGATGAGAACAGACTTGGTATGAAAAAAGCAAAAGAACAAGGAAGACATTTAATTGACAGACAGTGAATAAGATGCTCACGTTGTACCAGACACTGCCCCAGATCTTTTACAAGTATAAACTCATTGACTCTGTATCACAGTTCTTTGAGGTAGATACTATTGTTATTCTCTTGTTACAGAAGGGGAAACTAAGGCAGAGAGGTTGAGTAAATTGCACAAGATGACATAGTTGATGAGCAGTGGAGCTCGGATTTGAACTCAGCTCATTCAAGTCCAGAATGCACAATTCTGTGCTGAGAAACAGAGGCTGTTTGCACTCTCTGTGATTTACAAGTTGCTAGTAGCCACACACTCCATCTCCAGTGCTCCCTCCTCTACTTGGCACCACCTCCTGCATACCCTGTGTACTCACTGCCTCACCCAGACCAGAGATCAGTACTCCAAGGGAGTGGGTGACACTCCTGTGACATCTCACAAGAGACTGGCTTCTGAGATTCAGGGTTCTGATCTTATAGCTGTGACATTTATCATGGCTCTTTAATCAACAGTAACTTCAGCAACTGCAACTTTGGGCCAGTATTCGTGGAGATGACATTTGGCTGAGGCCAGTCAATGGCACCCCACTCCAGTACTCTTGCCTGGAAAATCCCATGGACAGAGGAGCCTGGTGGGCTGCAGTCCATGGGGTCGCTAAGAGTCGGACACGACTGAGCAGCTTCACTTTCACTTTCACTTTCCACTTTCATGCATTGGAGAAGGAAATGGCAACCCACTCCAGTGTTCTTGCCTGGAGAATCCCAGGGACGGGGGAGCCTGGTGGGCTGCCGTCTCTGGGGTCGCACAGAGTTGGACAGGACTGAAGCGACTTAGCAGCAGCAGTAGCAGCAGTCCTCTTTCAGGAGGCAAGTGCAGCCCCCTATCAGAGAGAAGCTCCCCCAGGAAGCTGTGCAGAATTGAGGCCACAATTTGAAGGTGTCACTTGGCTTTCAGATAATAAATATCTGTCTTGCAAGATTAACGGACTTCATTTCCTTTTCCCTCACTTTATACAGCCTGCTTGGCTTACAGGTAGTTTTAATAGCAAGAAAAGGAGTTGGAAACATCTTTTGAAAGCAACACAGAGCTCTGCTGGGCTTCTGCAAGAGACTTTCCAGAATCTTCTCCTCCTCCACCTCTCCCTTCAGAGAGCAGGACTATAAAAGGCAGAGCGCCTTCTGTCAGAATCTGCAGCCTGGCAGATAATCCTCCTGAGACACACACCAAGTAACCAGCTCAGAGCACGCGCCTGCCCCCAAAGCTTTAGAATATATTTCACAGCCTTCACAGAATCCTCATATCGAAATACATTCAGGTAATAAAACTACTATAAAACTACAATGGCATAGTTAAACAAAAATGCTTGGTGATTTTATTTTTCTTTTATCCTTCATCTCTGCAAAGGAGAAACACCATGCAGACACTTGAACAAGAGAGCCCCACCTTGAGAGCAGATTTTAATCCACAACATCTTCATTACCAAGGTCGTCTTTCTAAGATCACTCTGGCCAGGAGAGGCAAGACTTCAACATAAAAAATAACTCCCATGTCAGGCTTTTTTTCAAGTCTAAAAGGAATCCAAACATGATGAGAAATTCTCTGTGATGAGGAGCAGGGAAAATACCAGGAAAGAAGGAAATGATTACAAACAGGACAGCTAAGAGAAGATGGCTATTTGTCAATTAAATTTGGAAGTTTGCCTCTGTAGATAAATAGTCCCATCAGACACTCTTTAAGAAGAGGCAGGACAGCCTCCTTGATGGCATTCAATCAGGGAAATAGTGGATGGAGGAAAATCTATATTCATAAGTTTCTACAGAGCTGAGGGCACAATGCTAGATGCTTTCCTGTGTCCTGCCTTCTTTAACTGCAGAAAGCTCCTGTAAAAGAAGTACTATCACCATTCACTTAATAGATGAGGAAACCAAGGTTCAGAGAGGAAGTGGCTTACTGAGGACCACATGACCAGGCAGTGACAGAGCTGAGTTCAAACATCATGACCCCTCCATTCTTTCAGAAGAGACTATAGGAAATACAGCTTATCCTTTTGATTTGCAAGACATCTAAGTTGCCTGTTTAACACCTTCACTTAATGATCAAGAAGATGCTTGCCTGGGTCCCCTGTACTCTGAGGCAGTAGCTATTCTTCATAGGTATCCTTGGAGTTTCAGCTATTCAGTTACATGCTTCATTCTTTAGGTATTTTCCAGAAGTCATAGAATAGATCTGTGGCCACCTCCATTGCTGAGGAATCTTTTGGTTGCAAGTGACAGAAATCAATATCAATCTAGCCTAGTGAAAGTGAAAGTCGCTCAGTCGTGTCCGACTCTTTGTGACCCCATGGACTATACAATCCACAGAATTCTCTAGGCCAGAATACTGGAGTGGGTAGCCTTTCCCTTCTCCAGGGGATCTTCCCAACCCAGGGATCAAACCCAGGTCTCCCACGTTGTGGGCGGATTCTTTACCAGCTGAGCCACAAGGGAAACCCAATCTAGCCTAAGCCTCCCTCAAAAAACTATTTTAGATAAAAATCTAAGGTCTGGAAAGGACATGAATCCTCAGAAACAACAGGAAGTAGGGATTCAAATGTCATCAGCTAACTCACCCATGTTGCTATTAGTAGTTGTGTCTGACCCTTTCGTGACCCCATGAACTGTAGGCTGCCAGGCTCCTCTGTCCATGAGATTCTCCAGGCAATTATACTGGAGTGGCTTGCCATTTCCTTCTCCAGGGGATCTTCCTGACTCAAGGATCGAACCCAGGTCTCCTGCATCTCCTGCATTAGCAGGCGGGTCCTTTACCACTGTGTGGTTCCTTATCTCCTATTTTATCCCACCTTCCACTTCCCTCCTTGCAGTCCATATATTTGTTCTCTACATCTATATCTCTATTTCTGCTCTGCAAATAAGTTCATCTACACCATTTTTCTAGAGAAAGATAGGAGGACAACCCCACCTATCAGCAGACAGGCTGCCTAAGTTGTATAAAGCTCACAGTCACCCCAAAACACACAACCTGACATGGCCTTTCCCATCAGAGGGCTAGACTCAGGGTGGTATCTTGTTCCTCCAAGACCAGCAGTGATTTTCAGTCAACCACATCTGAGGCCAGGACCCCATCTTCTAGCTTGACTGGGAGCTCAGAATCTCACTGGGTCCAGCCTTAGGAAAACAATCCAGGTTGTCATCTGCTCTTTGCAGAGCTTCCCTTCCCCCGATGCTGAGGTGAAGGCTTAATCCCCTTGTGCTGCAGCCTGTGGCCCACTGGTACTTCTGTCTCTCCTTGGCCCATGCCTAATCAGTGGAGGAATCACAAGGTGTTTTCCTTCATCACTGTGCTTGGTGCCTTGAAACTTCCTTCCTCTGCCCTTGGCTGAAAGAGTTCTACTACCTCCTCCTGGACTGGAAGGACCAGAGGCTTCTTAGGGCAGAG
This sequence comes from Madoqua kirkii, assembly GCA_006408675.1. NCBI lineage: Eukaryota > Metazoa > Chordata > Mammalia > Artiodactyla > Bovidae > Madoqua > Madoqua kirkii. Next base: position 39,359 of record SJYC01054071.1, read on the forward strand.
TTCATTCCTAGAAATCAAACATCCCTTGAGAAAGGACCAGTCAATTCTTCTTCAACCACAGTTCCAGCCATGCCACCCCCATCCTGTTTGGGGGCTTGCACAGTACCAGGCCCCATGCTCAGTGCTTTACATGGAATTAATCAGGCAGACATCACAATGCTTCACAGGACACATACTCTTATTACCCCTGTTTCAGTTTCACAGGTGAGGCTCATAGCAGGCAATTAATATACTCAAGGACATCTCATTAAATAAGTAGCAGATCCAGAATTTGAACCCAAGCCTGTCCAAGACCAAAGTCCCAAACTCTTAATCACTAAATCCAGGCTTCTCAAGAACAGAACGAGTCTACAGTATCTTGTTCAAAGGCAGATTCTGATTCAGTGCCCCTGGGATGGGGCCTGAGAACCTGTATTTCAGACAGACTCCCAGAAGATGCTGATTCCATGATCCCTAGACCACACTTGAGTGGCAAGGCTCAAAAGTTTTATATTTCACTGAGGAAAGAGCCTATAAGTGTGGCTTTCAACCCTAGAGGCATGAAAACTTCTAGCATGTAGGCCTCTGGTCCACCAGCCAGGGAGATCACTCATCAAAAGCCGTGATGGCCAAGAAATGGGCATGATTCTCAAACCTTCTAGGAGATAACAGAGAAAGCAAGCTAAAAGGAAAGGAATCACCTCTAAATCCCCACACATATGGCCATTCAATGTTTCCTCCCACAACGCTCTAGTAAATCTCTTACTTTGTTATATGTCAAACCAGGCCTAAGAGTTTAAGTCCCAAGTAATCTCCTCTTTGAACTGCAAAGCAAGCATCTGGAAAGTCTACAGATATCACCCACAAGCTGCTAAAATGGCCCCAGACAAGAGACCATAGGAATTCTGGGGCTCTGTATCATAAAGACCTTTGCCCAAGACTAAATTCCACCAAGACACTCCATCTCTTGTCACCAAAGCCCATTTATCCAAGTGTCAAAGGCACTTCACTTGCTATAAGTGTGCCTCCCTTAAATGGGAACATAGGAAAAATCAAATCAACAAAACAGGTCTGTTGATAGCAGCAGCAGGTCAGATGAGAGTTCCATTTCACAAGACAGTTCACCATAAGCTTCAAAGTTCGCTTAGTCAGTGTATGTATAGATGAGGATTAAATCCTTCTTGAAAAAGCTTGTCTGAACCTCTCAAGGTCACCCTTCCAAGCTAGAAGTGGACAGTAGGCCCAAGTCATCCCTTTGTGGGTCTTTTCTCTTTAGAAAACACAATAGTCTTTCAGACATTTCAGAGACATATGGACGATGAAAGTATCCCATTTCTTGGCCTGCTATTATGCAAAGAGCCAACCCTAACGTAAGGCCATGACGATGTGAATTCTCAGCAGAGGCAAAGTGTGAAAGGCTCTCTGCAGACTCTGATAATGGAGTGTGTTTCATTTGCTCTAAACAATGTTGTTGTGGTATCTTTCAAGCAGAAATTCTACAACCTGCCTGCATCTTCTTAGCTCCACAAAGTCTCGGAGTTGACAACTAATAATTAATTCACAATGAACACTGTCTTGCTGCCCATCACAATAACTGGCACACTCTACTCTGAAAAGAGAAAGATGTGCTAACATGGCAGCTTGCTAATCCCAACAGCCTTCAGCTCAGTGTCTGATGTGACAGGGCACATCCATGCTTGAAACAACTCAGCAAAGGGAGGGTAGGAGCACCAGCTTTCTGGAACCGGGTTACCGAAGCCACCTGCCCACGGGCACAAGTTCATGGTTCAGAAGCTCAGTAGTAACCAGGCCCTTTTATTCAGCGATTGCACCATCTTCCTCTGAAGTGCTCCTCTTACCCATTAGCTCAATTCTGCCCAAACTTACAGAGTGTTTTCCATGTGTAAGATCCTGAAGACTCAACATTAATAGACCAGATGACTCAAAGTGGCCTCTTGGCTACTAAGCTGGGCTGTGGCCAATGGGAGCACAGGAAAAGAGTCTTATTGACTGTCCTTGAGTGAGCCCTGTGCTGTGTTTAGTTGCTCAGTCATGTCCAACTCTTTGTGACCCCATGGACTATAGCAGGTCAGGCTCCTCTGTCCATGGGTACTCTCCAGGCATGAACACTGGAGTAGGTTGCTATGCCCTCATCCAGGGGATCTTCCCAACCCAGGGATCGAACTCAGGTCTCCCGCATTGCAGGCGGATTCTTTACCATCTGATCCACCAGGAAAGCCCTGAGTGAGCCCTGTCAGGGTCCTTTCCTAGTCTCTCCTTTGAAGATTTTACACACCTCCTTTGAAGATCTATGGACTTAGATACACACTCAAAGGGGCAGACCTATGGCACGCCCTCAGGTGACTGGTACCCAGAGCCATCTATCTGCATGGCATGGAAGCCGAAATTTTTAGTATGAGAGATGGGGAAATGGGGGCATATGCTCAGATCACTTGGGGCACTTTAACCATCGTCATAGCACAGCCAGGAGTAGTAGCAGAGTTAAGACATAAAAGGCCTAGGCACAAGGGGTGCTGTGTGCCAGCCCAGCCCTGCTACACACTTGCTGTGTGACTTCAAGCAAGTGCCCTCCCCTGGGGAACTGAGGGGCCTATTCACCGAGAGAGTGGATTGGGCTTGCACCTCACTGTATCCCCAGCAGTGCCCCACCCCAAAACTGTACCTGGCCATCTACATGATGCCTTGAAGAGTTTGCTGCCTAAACGTTCTGCTATGGCTCCTTCCATCACTAACATTCCAGAACTCTGGGAGATCATTTCCCTTGGAATTGTGCATCTGCCTTCCCAGCTAGGCCATCTAATGATGGAAATTTCACTTGAAAGGGAGAGTTTTAAAAACTCAGGTGACAACCATTTGAGTTTCTCCATTGTTTGGAAATTGTTCTGCGGCTCACAGCTGCCTCCTCCAGTCACCCAGGAGACAGAAGTTCCTTGCACCCGCGTACGTGCCTCTGTACACAGATACTGTTGAGGTCTGTAAACATAAGGAAAGCATTAGAGATGAAAACCTGGGCCCTCTAATCCGCAGCCCAGACACCACATCACACAGCCTCACAGCCAATTCATACAAGGCCAGGAGGCAGCAGACAGAAGAATATTAACATTGTCAATCTGAAACTGCAGGTTTAAAGTTAGGAAAGGGAAAAATATGTCAATCTTGACTCAGGCAGCATCACCGATTGCTTTGCATATTCCCTTCTCAACCACACAACCACTTGAAATCCTTCATAGTCAAAATATCGCCTGACCAAAACCAAGAAGATTGGGCTTGGGTGTATGTGGTCTTTAGTCACTCAGTTGTGTCCAACTCTCTGCAACCCCATGGACTGTGGCCCACCAAGCTCCTCTGTCCATGGGATTTCCCAGGCAAGGATACTGGACTGGGTTGCCATTTCCTTCTCTGATCAGGCTTGAGTGAACCACAAAACAACAACAAAAACCTCACAGAGAAGAAAGGCAAAGCCTGAAAGGAGAAATTTAAATTACAGATTAAATGTGTGATTACTACAATTACCTTTACCTGTTACCAGAGAATTCTGGATTCATTGGAAACAGTAAAAATGTAAAAAGAAGAACTAGGGGAAATTTTGCTGCTGAGAGAGGAGGACCCTGGGAGGGTGGGTAGTTTTCATTAGCAATTCTTGATGTCCCTTCCACCTCTGTTCTTAAAAATATAAAAGGAGGTTGGAATCAAGCAGCAACAGAGAGAAGCATGGCACTCACAAGGAAGACTCCCTCGTCCTGCTGGGAGCGGATGGGAAATTCTCAAGGATGCTTAGTGAGGTAGAATGTCAGGAGGTCTGTTAGGACTCTGGCTGTGGTGGGGCTGGGTGGGGGAAGGCAGGAAGGGGAGAAAGTTCTTTGCACTTTACAAGCCGCCAAAGCCCCGTCCACTGGGACAAAAGGCTGAGAGAGAAAGAATCTGCCCTGGAAGCCCAGACATTCACTCTCACTGATCATAATGTGGAAAGTCAGTCCCTGCAGGAAATCTGATACTGACCACCAGCACTGGCATGGCCAAGGCCCTAGGAGCTGCCTGCCTCGCCCTGAAATGCACACTCACACTTGCCTCAGAGAACAGATACAAGACTGGGAGGCTCAGTCTCCACTCTGCCATAGACCCAGCATGTCCTTTCTAGGCAAATCCAGCCCATTTCTATCTTGTGGGGCACGGGAGGTGGTCTCATAGGGGTCTTCCCAGACAGATACATGGAAGCACAAGAAAAGCCTCACCCTTGCCTGAGCCAGGTGAAATTGGGGGTGTGAGCTCCAAGCACAGGGCCCAGCAAGTATGCAACACAGTGGCCCTGCAAATGGCAGTGGGCCTGACCAGAAGTGTCTAAATCCTGCCCTGGCCTTAGTGTCACTCTATTAGCCCAGAGCAAGGTGCTCATTATCCAAGTGACCCAAAGACACCACTTGCTCCCCTGACACACGTCCTGGCTGATGCAGGCCTGCTCTGTCAGCCCATGGACAGCCTGGCTGCATCTCATAATTAGGAAAAAGCTGTTCCTGCCATCATTTGGGAGATCCATTTCACAGAGACAGCTTCTGCATGGTGAGTTGGTATTTCAAACAAAAAGATTTCAAATACCAAAAATCCAGGCATTCAAGCCAGTCGCATCTTGACAGCCTGGTCTTAGGTGACTCAATACCTTCAACTTGCTTCCCTTTTACTCTAGAGAAGAAATTGCCCTGCTTTTTTCAGGACCAGGATTATTCATACCTTTAAAGTAACTCTTGTCAATCTGTCTGAAAATAACATTTGGCAAGGGGAAAAAATTCTTAACTGAGAATTAACGGTAGAAAGATGTTACTTCCCAGACATAGAGAGTCTTATGTCTTAACTGATACCCGCACACATGCATGCACACACACACACACACACACACACACACACACACACACACACATACACACAGAGACACATACGTTGCAACATTGAAATTTTGAAAAATAAACTACAGCACTTATGAATAGGGATATTGTATAGCAAGAGCTTCTGAAACACTGTTTAATAAGAAATCAAACATGAAGGCAGAATATTGACTCAAAGTAATCCTGCTCACTCAAATCTTGGTCAGCCACATGCATGCTAATTTAGGATTCACACCAGACGAGAGGCCATTTCAACCTACAAAGTGAGTGTTAAAAGTTCTGAAATGGGTATTGGGTGTTTAAACAAGAACCATCCAAGAACCAAAATAATTGCCCACCTGACTTTCATTTTCATTCTGTAAATCACTGCACAGATGAAGGACTAAGGGCTTGCTGACTCTAATCAAAGGAAACTTTCTTTTCCAGGAAAGTCTAGAGTCATGTGATTTCACCTACCAAATCTAAACGATGGTACATCTCAATTTAAGCTCTCAACTCTTCAGGTTCTCATTGGGGGAAAGAAGTGGAGAGGAAGCAAAGGCAACAACATTATTTTTCCCCATCTGACTATATAAAGCCTTAGGATTCTTTTGTCAACAAACTCGTTTCTTCTAAGACTCTGCAAGAAGTTATCACTTCCTCCTGCAAGGAGTTAAAATGAAACATTTGAAGCAGCTCCTACACTTCTCTTCCTTTCCTGTGCTTACTATAAACAAACAAGGTTTACAACCTGTGGGCCAAAAGCAAATGGAATGGAGACAAATTTAGTGGGGAAAGCGGAAGGGGGCTTCCTTTGCTGCTCCTCTGTTCAATGACAAGCTCAATAGCAGACACATTCATTTATATTGCAACTCATAAATGCTCGTTACAGAAAATGTGGAAAATACAGAGGAGGGTAAAAGGAAAATTGAGTATTTCCATCCCTGAAGGACCAGTGTTAACATTGGTATAATCCTTTCTACCTTTCTGGTTATAAATAAGTGTCACTTGCTTGGCATGTTATGATTAGTCATTATCTACAATTTCATATCTTGCTTCTTTCATATGCAGTTATAAGCATCTCTACCTGTTGCAACTATCATTTTGAGAACCACATAATAGTCTGTGATGTGGATGTGATGGAGACAAAAGGTACACTACAAGTAGTTAAGAGCACTGACTTTGAGGTCAGATGGAGCTGGGGTGAAATTGTACCTCTGTTACTTCCTGGCCTATAGTCTTGCACAAGTGAATCACTCTAAACTTTAGTCTCCTCTATAAACAAGGGATGACAATAGCATAATACCCATCACCATGGCTGCTTAGAGGCCTAATGAGCTAATACCATAAAGCACTTCAAACTGTGCTGGTAGTAACTCCACAGTACGCGTTAGTTGATATTGAGACACTTTACTCCTGTGCTTGAACCTGGACAAACAACTCCTTGAGCAACAAAACACAAAGAAACTATAAAGAACTAAAAACTGCATGCAGATACAGTGTGAGCAGGGGCTGCCCATGTGCCACTGGTGGTAAAGAACCTGCCTGCCAATGCAGGAGACATAAGAGGCACGGATTGAATCTCTGGGTCGGGAAGATCCCCTGGAAGAGGAAATGGGAAGTATTCTTGCCTGGAGAATTCCAGGGACAGAGGAGCCTGTGGGGTTGCAAAGAGTCGGACATGGATGAAACAACTTAGCACATGCATGCACGCACAGTTGGAGCAAATTATGGACCATAAGATACAAAAAGATCAAAAAGCCCAACTGCCATTTCTGAAGAATTGAGAGCAAAAGCATGCTCCTGCACTCAGCACCACCAAAGGGATGGGCAAACCATGTCAGCCACCCCTCCAGCCTGACCCCTGGATACACCCCTACCCTCACCCCATTTAGGGAACCAACTCACTCTGCTTCAGGAAGCAAGCAAGGGAACCTGTTACTTGTTTTCGGCCCCCCTGGTGGAGCAGGAGACCCAATAAAGCCTTGCCTGAATTTATTGCCGGGCTTCTAGCCAATTAGTATTGGTTGGGGAAGGCCAAAACCCTGGTCAATATCAATATTATTATTACTAACTACCATTTTAAACTAATCCAATACTTTTTGTTAGCCATTGGATAGCTTCCAAATTTCCTGTTTGTACCACTCTGCAAGGTGCACATAAATAGAATTCTTTTTCTTATATTTCCTAATGTGAAATTCCTGTGGATGTTGGTATGTTGCCAGATTTGTTGGCCAGATGAATTTTGCTCTACCAGGAATCATTGTGGAGATACCATCAAGAGCAAAACTGAGGGACCCTTGAAGTCCTTAAAGGTTTTAGAGCTATCAAGCCCTTGAGGGGCACCAAGTGCAGTTCTGTTTACATAACTAATGGGAGACACCTGCCCATATCAATGTCTTTGGCGTCATTTGAATTGAGACCTTATAGCCTCTCCTTGAATGTCAAGGGCATATCTTCAAAGCCTTTCAGTACATCTCTCTCCAGCAGGAAGACTTCTGGGCATAACAGTGCAGGACCAGCATGGGTGGGTGGTACTTGTCTGAAGTACTTTTCCCGAGTTTTGAAAGGCCAAAAGTTTTGGCTACCTCCTTCACATCGTTTAGGTCTCAGCTTGTATATCATCTCTTCTAACAGGTGACAGCAACTTGTTTTGAATAGGTACCCCATCCCACCCACAATTCTCTACAGTCATGCAAATTAATTTTATTCCAAGAACACATCACAACTTATGATCATGTCTCAGTTTGTTCATTATTTACAGTGCATCTCCCCAGCTAGACTGTCCACTCCAGGTGGGGTGGGATTGTGTCTCAGTGTTGCTTAGTCGTATCCTTAGTCCCCAGGTAGTAAAGGGCCTGGTAGAGAATAGGCACTCCAGGCCCTCGTTGCCTGCTTGATGGTCAGGACCCTCTTGGCCACCCTGACAACCAGGCCCTGGGCTACAGGAACAAAGGAGCCCTCGCTCCTTTGCACTGTAGTCTTCCCTGCTTGAGATGCTGCAGTGATCATGTGCATGCAAGATGAGACTGCAATAGAGAGGCCAAGAGCTTATCATGGCCATTGGGGAGATGGGGAGTCTGCCAGCTTGGTGGGCCCACAAGGACCCTCTGGAGAATATTGATGAAGGAGACAGAGAGAAAGCCACACCTCCTACACCTAGAACTAGACTTCTTGACCAAGGAACTCTACTTAGGCCTCTTGAAACAGCTCCCAGGTTGGACTTCCTCGTACACTAACAAACAGCTACTTGTTTTCTCCAAGGCAAGTTTTATAATCAAATAGGCAGTATCTTCATAGCAGGCAAAAGAGATCTTGAACTGATGAGCACAAAAGCTCAGATGAACCACAAATGCCCCATTCACCATGTCAGTCCCACAGAGGAAGTCACATCCAGCTGTAACCCAGGCTTCTATTCCGAATCCCACGCAGTGTGTCTGTTCTGGGTTATAACAGATGGTGTTTGCAATGCATGCAAAAGCTTCACATAGCCAAATGGTGCAGCCATAGAGATTTTCCAAAGAGAAGACCAAAACAACAATAACAAAAGTACTCTCACCAGTGAAAATCTGAAGAGTGTTTATGTTACTTCCTACTGTGGCAAAATAGAGAACATCCAATTAGTGCAGTGGTTCCACTGTCTGGGAAAAACCAGCCAGGGCTGATGCCACTAGAAGAGAATACCTTCCAGGCACACTCTGACCCTTTCAAAAAGAGGCATTACTTAAAAGAAGTGAAAATTCAGAATCTAGGCCTCATCATCCTGTCAGGAGATCTGAAACTTCCTTTACAGGCTAAGGTTGCCAGCTCCATGTGTTGACTGCTCTAAGAGGGCACGGCAACCCACTCTAGTAGTTTTTGAGGCAAAGGACCTGAATGTAGAATGGTACACAAAGTATGCAGCAGCTGATCAGGATGCAATCCAGTGCTACCATGTCATTTATGATGAAAACTCAGAAAACATTGGATCATTTTTTCAAGAGGATAAATAGAACTGAATCCAGCAAGGAACCGGAACCTGAACCATCCACATCAGGTATGAGTGAAATTACACCTTGCCCTCCATCTCCTGTTGCTGGTGATCTTCAGCTCCACTATCTCCCACCTCCTCTCCCTCCTCCAGTCAGTAGCTCTTCTTGCCTGTTCACTTGATGCCTGATGTGTAATTATACTACTGTACTTTTCAAGGTACTGTACTGTAAAATTTAGCATGTTTTCTCTATTTTTAAATTTATTTATGTATTATTCGTGTGAACAGTGTTATAAACCTATTGCAGTACAGTACTATATAGTGGATTGTGTTAGTTGGGTACCTAGGCTAACTTTGTTGGACCTAGAACAAATTGGACTTACGTGCTCTCAGAATGGAATTCGTTTATGTGTAGGAGACTAACTGTAATTCCACTTTCCATAGCATCCAGTAAATCTCATTTCTCTCCATCACACAGACACAGTTTTCATATCCCTCACTACCTTAACCCTACCAGAGCCTTCTCTCCTCTGCATGAATCATCCCCATCTTCTTCAAAATGACCTCATAATTCATGGTTTCCAGGTCTCCAGAGGGCTCATAAACTCAATCCCCATTCCCTTAAAAATAAAACTAGAGAAGATTTTGAATCCATCATGTGTTTTGATTTAGACAGTCTGCTTATACTATTGCAGCTCTGATCATAGTCTCATTTTCATTGGCTACATGTCACGTTATGCCAAGTTGTGGCCAACTAAAATCCTAGGATTATGTTCAAAGTCAGAATCCTTCCTTAGGGATGTTTAAACACTGACAAGAGAACAAAGATGTTTTCTGTTTCCTCTGGGGTCTCCAAGCTTGGATTTTGTAAATCCAGGGATGCTAGAAGCCATTTTCTCTGCCAGATGAAGAAAGCTTGTCTGTAACAGAAAAGTTTGGAGTTGGGAAGAAATAAGCAGAGATGTGTGTGTGTGTGTGTGTGTGTGTGTGTGTGTGTGTGTGTGAGAGAGAGAGAGAGAGAGAGAGAGAGAGAGAGAGAGAGAGAGAGAGAGAGAGGGGCGGGGGGGGACCACAGGAGCATATAGGCACACAAGGCTATCAAGTCTCTAGTTTCAATCCCTGAAGTTTCCTGATTTGCCTTGGTTCCTGCAGTTCTTGCACTGATTCTGGGAGCTCCCTCAGTATCCTTCCAATAAATTTTCTTGTATGCTTCTACTAGGAAGGAAGGTTTCTGTCATTTATAACAAGAAACTTGACTCCAAATTGCCTGAGATCTTCACAGGGCAGGTTTCTTCTCTCCCTACATCACTGATTTAGAATCATGATGGAGGCTTTCCTTGCTGAGTGAGACGGCAGACCAGGAGTGTGGACAGTAGGAAGGGAAGAAAGAAGAGAAAGTGTGACCGTGGTTGAGACCTAGAGACCAAATCTTCTACTTATCCCTTTGCTGAGAACCAACCCAAGTCTCCTCTGGGCTCCTGCAATGCTTCCTCCATTCCATGAAGCCGAGAGTGTACAGGACCATCACCTTGCTTTTTGCAAAGATCTCCACTCTAATGGCAAGCTTGGGAGAATCAGGGTTGCTGGGTGGACAAGAAATATTTGGGAAAATTATAGGCCTGTGACACAGCCTGGGTATATCCTACTCCCAGGCCCTGCAGATTGTCATGGCTCCCCCTGAGCATGTGACATGCCAAAAAGAGTCTAAGCTACCTCGAGCTGGAAATGGCACAAACTAATGTTTGGGTTTGTAGCGACTGACAGCAAGATAATCAAGTTGGATCTCCCAAGTGCCTTGCGTTCTTCCCTTTTAAAGTGCTCTGTGCACACATGACAGAGCGATTTGGCTAGAAGACCAGCAGCTAATAAGTGTCAGAAGAATAACTTCCAAGCTGACTGTTTGCTAACTTGAGCAGCATTGTCCAGAAAGATAGTCCATATGATGTTGAGTAGTGAGCAGCGTTCCTGGCATAACTGTCCCCAGTGTGGCTAAGATGTGGACCAGCATGTTCTATTACCATTAGTACTTAGAAGAACTATGGCCACCTAATGGCCCTGCAGTTGTAAACTCACTCAGAAGGGATCATGTGCTCTTACTAACACAGTAGTGTTGGAGTGAGCTTTGCTCAATTACGTACTTGGCCTCAAGCCTTCTATTCAGGGCATTACAGAAGCATCTCTCACAAACTCATCTACCAGCAAATCTGACTTTTGCTCCTACACCAGTCCTAGAAAACCACCAAAGAAAGATTTTATTTGCTCATTGAGCTTGCACATGCTTATTGTATTTCAGGAAATTATGATGCTTCTGGAAACAGCAAAGGATGAGGTACAGGAAAATACTGTCGCCCATTTAACCCAGGGAAACACAATTCTCACATATTTATAAATTCTTTCTGCACACTAATAGATTGCTAATCTTTTGGTGGAAATGCTGACAGCTCAAATGGCAAAAATCTGAAGGGAGGGTAGCTAATGAGAGGCTTCAGATTAAGCTGAATAATAATAATGACAAGGAATTTATAGACCCATTGGGGTATAGGTATTTCCCAGATGGAAAAAAAAGAATTCATTTTTTTTTTGGTAGATATTTAGCATCCACTTTCCCACTAAAGAGACTTTGATGAAGCAGCCTGCTCACTTAGCTACAAATTATCTTCAAGCCTGTACAGGCAGACCTCAAAGGTATTGCAGGTCTGGTCCCAACCACTGCAATAAAGCAAATATCACAATAAAGTGAGTCACACATATATTTTTAGTTTCCCAGTGCATATAAAAGTTACATTAACACTATACTATAGCCTGTTAAATGTGGAATAGCATTGTGTCTAAAAAAATAATGCACATACCTTAACTAAAAATAATTTATTGCTAAAAAATGCTAACCAACATCTGAGGCTTCAGCATGTACTGATCTTCTTGCTGGTGGAGGATTTGAAATATGCTAGAATTATCAAAATGTGACATGAAGTGAGCAAATAGAGCTGGAAAAATGGCACTGATAGACTTGCTCAGTACACAGTTTCCACAAACCTTCAGTTTGTAAACATACATACACACACAAAAGCGGTATCCGTGAAGCTCAATAAAGCAAAGCTCAATAAAATAAGGTGCCTTGACTTGGCCCTTTAGAGCTATTCAAGAAAGCACAGAAAATAAATAGGTGGTGATTATTAAACTTAATATTGATCTGAGAATGAAGCACTTCATGACTCCTTCAGAAACAGTGTCCTGAAAAACGTGTGAAGCAGCTACAGAAAAGGTCTGAGAATTTGGTAACTGTTCTAAGTATTTTTCATATTATTGGTGTATTACAAAAGTGACTTAAAGAATGGACTTGACAAAGCTTCAGCCAATAAGCTAGACAAACAGATTTCCACTGAGGTCTTCCAACATTAAACTTTTTGATCTAATACACATCCAAAATTCAAGATTTAAGTCATAGATCTATGCTTTCAAGACAAGTCAATGACAACTCTTATTAAATGTGTGATTACCCTAAAGACAGACAACAGCTAGGTACATGAGGTAGCATATCAGGAAACTGTGAGTCTTTCCAAATGAGTAATATAGATAAAGCGAGCATAGGTGAATTATATGGTATATGAATACATTTAAGTAAAGATGTTGAAAAGATAATGGACTGTTTTAAAGAGGAAAAACACCAATATTGTACTGGGGGATTTATAATATATGTAGAAGTAAAATGTATGACAATTATAGCACTAAGGTCAGGAGGGGAGAAATTGAAGGATACTCCTGTATGATTTATTGGATGTCATATTTATTGGATGTCAGGGAATGTTTAACAGTAGGATTCCTGTATGCTGTTTCCTATCTCTCTTGAATCCTCTATTCCTTATCAGTTCCTGTCAGGAGCAAGAGGAGTGGCAAGCCACTCCCAGGACTGAGATCATAGAGATGGGATGCTTGCATAGGATTTCCTTCATCAGCCTTTCTATATGGTCAGTCAGTCAGTCAGTTGGAGAAGACTCTTGAGAGTCCCATGGAGTGCAAGGAGGTCCAACCAATCCATCCTAAAGGAGATCAGTCCTGGGTGTTCATTAGAAAGACTGATGCTAAAGCTGAAACTCCAATACTTCCATTTGGTGAAAGGCAGTATCTACGACCCTCTTTTGATATTGATTGCCTTTTGGCCTTATGGCCTCTATTGCTCCTTGTTTCCTTACTAACTTGTAAAGTTTGGTCTTTTGATCTTTATCTGAAGAAGCTACCTTGTAAGACGTTATATATACTCACACAGAATTCAGTAAAGCACCTTTGTTCCACCAGAGACTTGAGTCTCTGTGTCCTTCCTTCTCTCTCTCTCTCTATTTCTGGCTGATGCCAGCTGTGTAACCCAGGGAATATTAGCCTCTTTCCTTCTTTCACTTTCTTATCATCAACTCCAGACCACCAAGTTCTGGTCCATTAAAGGACCCCAACAAGTGGCACCCAGAACAGGGGCCTGGTATATGCAGCACTTTGGACGGAGTGACTCAGGGCCTGTCGAGGCTGGTAAGTACAAGGACATGGGCCAAATGGCTGGAAAGCCCCCTCACTTTTCTACTTTCTTCATCATCTATTTAAAGTTCAGGGACTTTCAGTTTCGTGCCAACGAGTAGAGGCTTGCCCTCAAACAACGGTTGAACATTATCCCTGATTTCCTGATGAAGGCAGTTTTAATTTAGAAATTTGGCACCAGGTCAAAGAGAATGTTGAACGAGTCGCCAGACGGGAAAAAATATTCCAATTGATTTCTGGCCCCTGTGGGCTCTCGTTATAGCTGTAATTCTGCCATTTCAAGGCAATTCTAGCCCTCCCAATATTCGACAACAGACAGAACGCTTATTACATAAATATGAATTAGATGATGAAACTTTACAAAAGACCCAATTAGAACAACATAAAATATTTCAGAATTTTGCTACAAGCCCTGCCCTGGCTGCTCCAAATGCTCCTCCTATGCCAACAGGCATGAATCCAAAAGTCTCTCTTTTTCTAGAACCTAATGATTCTGACGACTCTCCTGAGACACTTTTTGACACCAAAACTGGCAATACTTTTCTGGATAATAATGATACGTCCTTAGCACAAACCCATATTTGCAAAAAATTGCTACCTACTCACTCTCCTTCGTGGCAGAGGCTCTCTGAATTGCTCACTTTGCAATCACAAGTCTCTGGAGCTGATGGTTTTCCACCTTCCCTGTTTTAAGAAATGCTAATGCTCAAGGGCAGATAATACCTAAATATGAAGATATTAACTTTTTTCACAGGCAACAAATAAAAAAGGCTGTAACTATATATGGCCCACATTCACCTTTTACTAGAGAAATTCTAAATGCTATGGTGTCTTCTATTGGAACCTTTATTCCCTATGGTTGGTGAACTTTAATAAAAGCTCTCCTTAAACTAGGAGAATATCTTCAATGGACAATGTGGTTTCAAGATACAGCCAGAGATCACGCTAACAAAAATGCTGGAGCTGGCACTCCCCAAAACCAAATTACTTTTGAAATGTTAACTGGCACCAGACAATTTGACGCTATAGAAGCTCAAATACAATGCCCTCCTTTGTTGCATGAACAATTAAAAACAGTGGCCCTTGAAGCTTGGGCTAGAATTACTCCTCAAGGGGAACCTACAGGTAGCTACACTAAAATATTACAAGGACCTAATGAAACGTATGCTGATTTTTTAGCTAGATTAGAAACTGCTATTTCCCATAGTGAATCAGAAAAATAGCTAAAAGGCAACTAGAGAAATTATTTGCTTATGAAAATGCAAATCAGGAATGTCAAAAGGCTATAGCCCCAATTTGTGAGACAGGGACTATTATTGATCATTTGAAGGCTTGTTGCAATCTAAGATCAGAAACTCAAAAAAATGCAAATACAAGCTGAAACAATGGCTGCTTGCTTTAGAAAGGGAAATGAGGGATGTTTTACAGGAGGGGATAAGAACAGTTTAAAAAGGGATTGCCCTAAGAAAGCTAATAAAAAACCTCCAAAAGTTTTGCCCCCACAAAACTTTGGTCTTTTATTCGGCCAATGTAGTTTGACTTCTAAAGGAATTACCATTCACCCTGGAGTAATCAATTCAGATTATAAAGGAGAAATTCAAATTATGATGTCATCTAAGATATTATGGCAATTCAAAAGGGGGGACAAAGTTGCTCAATTATTTCTTTTACCCTATATTTCTATTAACTCTTCTAATGATGTACGGACAGGTGGATTTGGCAGTACAGATCAAAAACAATCTTTATGACATCATTGATATCTGAATATGCCTGACCAAATATGAATATCAAAATTAATGGTAAAAGATTTTCTGGTCTCCTCAATACTGGATCTGATATTACTATTATGTCTAAACATTTATGGCCCAAATCCTGACCTATACAAAGAAATCTCTTGCCAAATTGCAAGAATTTCTCAAACCAAAGTACAAGAAGTTTATCAAAGTGTTTAAATCTACCCATGTGAGGGACCAGAAGGCCAACCTGCAACATTAAAACCTTATGTGATAGATGCACCCCTTAATTTAATAGGAAGGGATTTACCTATGCAATGGCAAACTCAGATATACATTAAAGAACTTATAGATACACAGTTAGAATTGAAACATATCGAGGAATCTTGCTCTCCTTGGAACTCTATTTTTGTTATGAAAAGAAATCTAACAAATGGCGTCTCTTAACAGACATTATTATTATTTATTTGCAAGATTGCTTTTTTAATATACCTCTACACCCTTTAGACCAAGAGAGATTTGCTTTCTCTCCCCTTTATCCTAATCTTATTGGGCCTCATAAACGATACCAATGGACTGTATTGCCTTAAGGATTGATGAATTCTCCCACCATGTGTCAGTACTATGTAGCTAAAGCCCTTGAGCCTGTGAGAAAACAATTTCCTGACTTTCTTGTTATCCATTATATGGATAATATATTGCTTTTGGCTCCATCCATCTTAGAAACTCAACACATGTTTGATATAGCTCAACAATGCTTAAAAAACTCTGGGTTAATTATTGCCTTTGAAAAAATTCAAACCTCTACACCTTATCATTACTTAGGATTTGTTGTTAATAGACAACATATTACTCCCCAACTAACTCAGATTCGTACTGATAACCTTAAATGATTTTCAGAAAATCTTAGGTGATATAAATTAGATTAGACCCTCTTTAAAGTGAAAAGTGAAGTCACTCAGGAATGTCTGACTCTTTGTGATCCCATGGACTATAGTCTACCAGGCTTCTCTGTCCATGGGGTTTTCCAGGCAAGAGTACTGGAG
>SJYC01054072.1:0-13839 GCA_006408675.1 Madoqua kirkii
GGGCATAGCCTTTCTTTGAGATTGTTTCCTTAGTAACTTGTAAAGTCTGGTCTTTTGATTTTTATCTGAAGAAGCTACCTTGTAAAACGGTATATACACTCATACAGAATCAATAAAACACCCTTGTTCCACCAGAGACTTGGGTCTCCACGTCCTTCCTTCTCTCTCTCTCTCTCTCTCTCTCTCTCTCTCTGGCTGATGCCGGCTGTGTAACCCAGGGACTATTAGCCTCTTTCCTTCTTTTACTTTCTTATCGTCAACTGTGGACCACCAGGTTCTGGTCCATTAAAGGGCCCCAACAATTGGAAACAGTATAATATCACTTGAAGACATATTGTGATAAGCAGAAAATATATATCATAAACTTTACAAGAAACACTGAATAATAAAACTATGAGTTAGAGTTTTTAAGCCAACCAAGGAGATAAAATGAAAATATAGAAAAACAGTTCATCCAAAAAGAAGGCAGAAAAAGAGAAAGAAAGAACAGATAGGACAAATAGAAAACAAATAACAAATGATAGATTTAAACCTGATGGTATTGATAATCAGAATATGATAAAGGATAAACATCACTACTTCTGAGCCCGTATGCCCTAGAGTCCATGCTCCACAACAAGAGAGTCCACAGCAATAAGAAGCCTGGATATCACAACTAGAGTGTAGCCCCCATTCACTGCAACTAGAGAAAGCCCACATGCAGAAACAAAGACCTAGGGTAGACATAAATAAATAAGTAAATAAAAACCTGATGCTTGATTCAACTCCCTAGAAAGTCTGCTTTACTTGGTCAGCTTTGTGACCAGAACATTCAATTCAGATCAGTTCAGTTACTCAGTCGTGTCTGACTCTTTGCGACCCGGTGGACTGCAGCACACCAGGCTTCCATGTCCATCATCAACTGCTGGAACCTACTCAAAGTCATGTTCATTGCGTCAGTGACACCATCCAACCATCTAATCCTCTGGTGCCTTCTTCTCCTCCTGCCTTCGATCTTTCCCAGCATCAGGGTCTTTTCCAAACAGTCAGTTGTTTACATCAGGTGGCCAAAGTATTGGAGTTTCAGATTTAGCATCAGTCCTTTCAATGAATATTCAGGACTGATTTCCTTTAGGATAGACTGGTTGGATCTGTTTGCAGTCCAAAGGGCTCTCAAGGGGCTTCTCTAACATCACAGTTCAAAAGCATCAGTTCTTCGGTGCTCAGCTTTATTTATAGTCCAACTTTGACATCCACACATGACTACTAGAAAAACCATAGCTTTGAATAGACTGACCTTTGTTGGCAAAGAAATGTCTTTGCCTTTAACACCCTCTTCCAACAACACAAGAGAAAACTCTACACATGGACATCACCAGATGGTCAATACCAAAATCAGATCGATTATATTTTTTGCAGCCAAAGATGAAGAAGGTGTATACAGTCAGCAAAATCAAGACCGAGAGCTGACTATGGCTCAGACCATGAACTCCTTATTGCCAAATTCAGACTTACACTGAAGAAAGTAGGGAAAACCACTACACCATTCAGCTATGACCTGAATCAAATCCCTTATGATTATACAGTAGAAGTGAGAAATAGATTCAAGGGATTGGAGTGCCTGATGGACTATGGACGGAGGTTCATGACACTGTACAGGAGACAGGGAGCAAGATCACCCTGAAGAAAAAGAAATGCCAAAAAGGCAAATCGGCTGTTTGAGGAGGCCTTACAAATAGCTGTGAAAAGAAGAGAAATGGAAAGCAATGGAGAAAAGGAAACACATAGCCATTTGAATGCAGAGTTTGAAAGAATAGCAAGGAGAGATAAGAAAGAATTCCTCAGTGATCAGTGCAAAGAAATAGAGGAAAACAATAGAATGGGAAAGACTAGAGATCTCTTCAAGAAAATTAGAGATACCAAGGGAACATTTAATGCAAATATGGGCACAGTAAAGGACAGAAATAGTATGGACCTAACAGAAAAAAAGATATTAAGAAGAGGTTGTAAGAATACACAGAAGAAAAATACAAAAAAAGATCTTCACAACCCAGATGATCATGACTGTATGATCACTCACCTAGAGCCAGACATCCTGGAATGTGAAGTCAAGTGAGCCTTAGGAAGCATCACTATGAATAAAGCTAGTGGAACTGATGGAATTCCAGTTGAGCTATTTCAAATCCTAAAAGATGATGCTGTGAAAGTGTTCCACCCAATATGCCAGCAAATTTGGAAAACTCAACAGTGGCCACAGGACTGGAAAAGGTCAGTTTTCATTCCAATACCAAAGAAAGGCAATGCCAAAGAATAGTCAAACTCCCACACAATTTCACTCATCTCACACACTAGCAAAGTAATGCTCAAAATTCTTCAAGCCAGGGTTCAACAATACATGAACCATGAACTTCCAGATTTTCATGCTGGATTTAGAAAGAGCAGAGGAACCAGAGATCAAATTGCCAACATCCTTTGGATTATCAAAAAAGCAAGAGAGTTCCAGAAAAACATCTGTTTCTGCTTTTTAATTATGTCAAATTCAAGCCAGGGTTCAACAATACATGAACCATGAACTTCCAGATTTTCATGCTGGATTTAGAAAGAGCAGAGGAACCAGAGATCAAATTGCCAACATCCTTTGGATTATCAAAAAAGCAAGAGAGTTCCAGAAAAACATCTGTTTCTGCTTTTTAATTATGTCAAAGCCTTTGACTGTGTGGATCACAACAAACTGTAGAAAATTCTTAAGGAGATGGGAATACCAGGTGACCTGACCTACCTCTTGAGAAATCTGCATGCAGGTCAAGAAGCAACAGTTGGTACTGGACGTGGAACAACAGACTGGTTCCAAATAGGGAAAGGAATACATCAAGGTTGTGTATTCTCACCCTGAAGATGGTGACTGTAGCCATGAAATTAAAAGATGCTTGCTCCTTGGAAGAAAAGCTATGACCAACCTAGCATATTAAAAAGGAGAGACATTACTTTGCCAGCAAAGGTCCATCTAGTCAAGGCTATGGTTTTTCCAGTAGTCATGTATGGATGTGAGAGTTGGGCTACAAAGAAAGAGTGTTGAAGAATTGATAGTTTTGAACTGTGGTGTTGGAGAAGACTCTTGAGATTCCCTTGGACTGCAGGGAGATCCAACCAGTCCATCCTAAAGGAAATCAGTCTTGTATATTCATTGGAAGGACTGATGTTGAAGCTGAAACTCCAATACTTTGGCCACCTGATGTGAAGAACTGACTTATTTGAAAAGACCCTGATGCTGAGAAAGATTGAAGGCAGGAGGAGAAGGGGATGACAGAGGATGATATGGTTAGATGGCGTCACTGACTCAACGGACATGAATTTGAGTAAACTCCGGGAGTTGGTGATGGACAAGGAGGCCTGGTGTGCTGCAGTCCAAGGGGTCACAAAGAGTTGGACACAGCTAAGAGACTGAACTGAATGATGGGGTTAATGGAAACCTCCTTCAAGAGGACTTATTCTATACCCAGGTCTACTGCACCCAGAGTCTCTGCGCCTGAAGCAGTCTGAGGTTGACCTGTACCTCCACAGGAGACACTCAAACACCGTTCTGTTTCAGTCTCTGTGAAAATCTCTCCAGATGATTCTAAGAAACAGTCAGATTTGAGAACTCTAGGATAAGAGCCTGAGTGTAAGTATTTGCTCTGGACAAGTGCTAGGAGCTACATGCATATCCACAATGTCTTGGCCCAGATTTAATCTCATAAAATCCTATCTCCTCAACAGGTATGTTTGTTTCCCTGCCTATAGGATAAAGAGGCAGGACCAGGCACAATATTTTTTCTTATTATCCTTGATTAATAGCTCTGTTTCAAAGAACTTTCTGTAAAGATAAAAGTGGTCTATATCTACACTGTCAGTTATGGAAGCCGATAGCTACATGTGGTCATCGAGCACTTGAAATGTGGCAAGACTGAAGAAGTGAGATTTTAATTTCATTAATTCAAATTTGCAAGGAGATCAAACCAGTCAATCTTACAGTAAATCAATCCTGGATATTCATTGGAAGGACTGATGCTGAAACTGAAGCTCCAATACTTTGGCCACCTGATGCAAAGAGCCAACTCATTAAGAAAGACCCTGATGCTGGGAAAGACTGAAGGTGGGAGGAGAAGGGGATGACAGAGGATGAGATGGTTGGATGGCATCTCTGACTCAATGGACATGAACTTCGGCAATCTCCAGGAGATGGTGAAGGACAGGGAAGCTTGGCGTGCTACAGTCCATGGGGTCGCAAAGAGTCGGACATGACTGAGTGACTGAACAATAACAACAATTCAGTTTGTAACCATACTTGACTAGTGACTCCTGTATTAGACAGCATTGCTGCTTTATAAACACATGATCAAGTCCCTAAGAAAAGATTCCTTAACATTATTTTTAAGATTTGGACTAATTTTTTCTCTCTCTGAATTTTTTCATCCTACAGGTTGGAGTCTTTTGTTTGGTACGAGGCACTTTTACTTTTAAACAGCAGGACAAGTGCCACCACACTCACCCACTTTAGCAACAGAAGGGCTTGGCATCAACTTCGGCAATCTCCAGGAGATGGTGAAGGACAGGGAAGCTTGGCGTGCTACAGTCCATGGGGTCGCAAAGAGTCGGACATGACTGAGTGACTGAACAATAACAACAATTCAGTTTGTAACCATACTTGACTAGTGACTCCTGTATTAGACAGCATTGCTGCTTTATAAACACATGATCAAGTCCCTAAGAAAAGATTCCTTAACATTATTTTTAAGATTTGGACTAATTTTTTCTCTCTCTGAATTTTTTCATCCTACAGGTTGGAGTCTTTTGTTTGGTACGAGGCACTTTTACTTTTAAACAGCAGGACAAGTGCCACCACACTCACCCACTTTAGCAACAGAAGGGCTTGGCATCCTTGCTCGAACTCCCCAAAGGTTGCTCTTGGAGGAGAGCCTTTCCACCCCATCTCAACACCCCTTCCTGGAGTATTTTGTTTCTGTCCAACTCTATTTTTTCAACTGTTCTTTCTGGTGAATTTAATTCGAAACTCCTAGAGAAGAGAGGAAAATAGGGACTCATAGCAGAAGTATGCAGATATTCTGTTATTTGTCTCTGTTTAAAAAATAGCTTCTCCCCAACCCTCTACCATATCCACAGATTTCTACTATACTGTGCAGCTAATGCAAGCAGCCAACTCATTGGAAAACACTGATGTTGGGAAAGACTGAGGGAAGTAGGAAAAGGGGGTGATGGAAGATGAGATGGTTGGATGGCATCATCAACTCAAGGGATATGAGTTTGCACAAACTCCAGGAAATGGTGAAGGACAGGGAAGCTTGGCATGCTGCAGCCAGACATGGCTGAGCTACTGAACAACAATGACTACATTAAGCATTCAGAGGTTCTGCATTAACCTGTTACTGAGAGCTTCGTGGCAGAATACAATTATGCTGTAGATTGCTTGGGCTTCCCAGGTGGCACTAGTGGTAAAGAACTGGCCTGACAATGCAGGAGATGTAAAAGACTTAGGTTCAATCCCTGGGTCAGGAAGAATCCCTGGAGGAGGGCATGGCAACCCATTTCATTATTCTTACCTGGAGAATCGCTTGGATAGAGAAGAGTTAGGGGCTAAGGTCCATAGGGTGGCAAAGAGTCAGACACGACTGAAGCAACTTAGCACATGCACATAGCACATAGATTTCTTAGACTGTCCAGGTCATGGCAAGAAATAAACATTCCGGAGGGGCAGTATAGATGGAAATACCCCCATTGCCACTCCATATCATGAATACTGTAAGCAAAAAAACAAAGGCAAAAAAATACAGTATTTTAAAAATATTGTTGTCATACCAAGGCCTCATACCTCATCACTTACACACATTACAAGCAGAAGTTCAGCTGTCTGTAGGGCTTGTGTGGTTTATAATGACGCCAAGAGGTGGGCTAAGGGTAGTTTATTAGTTTTTTATAAATAAAAACTTTTACCATCAGAAGCTGTTCCAAGCTTATTTCACACAGTTTGGGAAGAAATCTAGGTTATCATGAACAACTCACAGAAAACAAACAAAGAAATGAGATTAGCATTAGAATTAGAGATTCTAAGTTGTGAACTGCTGGGCAGCAAGGCCTCTGTTCCTCAAGTTTACTACATTCTAGGCAGGCCTATGTTTTCAGGGTTTCTTTTTTTAACAGCTTCATTGAAATGTAATTTAAATACTCTAAAATCCTCCATTTAAATGCACAATTCAATGATTTTTAGCAAATTTATATTTTTGCAACCATCACCACTCTCCAGTATTAGAACATCTCTTCTACTGCAAAGAGAGCTTTCCAGCCTGGTCGGTCACTACTTATGTCAACCTTCCCCTAAACTTAAACAATCACTAATCTACTCTCTGTCTCCATGGATTTGCCTGTTCTGGATATTTCATATAAATGGAATCATGCAATATGTAGCATTTTGTGACTGGCTTTTCACCTAGCATCGTGCTTTCAAGATTCATCTATGTTCATAGCACACACTGGTATTTCATTCGTTTTATGGAGGAATAATATCAAGTTGCATGGCTAATACAACCTTTTTTTTATCCATCATCAGTTGATGGATATTTAGGTTGTTTTCACTTGTCATATTTTATGAATAATGCTGTTGTGAATGTTTGGGTACAAGTTTTTGTTTACTTTCAATTCTTTTGGGTATATACTTAGGAGTGGAATTGCTGGGTCTATGTTTAACCTTTTGAGGAACTGCCACACAGTTTTCCAAAGCGGCTGGACCACTTTACATTCCCACCAACAGTGTATGGAGGTTTTAATTTCTCCACATCCTCATCAACATGTTGTTTTCCATTTAAAAAAATTATAGCCATCCTAGTGTGTGTGGAGTATATGTTGTTATGTTTTGATTTACTTTCCCCTAATGACTGCTGCTGCTGCTAAGTCGCTTCAGTCGTGTCCGACTCTGTGTGAGCCCATAGATGGCAGCCCATTGGGCTCTGCCATCCCTAGGATTCTCCAGGCAAGAACACTGGAATGGGTTGCCATTTTCTTCTCCAATGCATGAAAGTGAAAAGTGAAAGTGAAGTCGCTCAGTCGTGTCACCCATCCCTGGGGTTCTCCAGGCAAGAATACTGGAGTGGGTTGCCATTTCCTTCTCCAATGCATGAAAGTGAGAAGTGAAGTCACACAGTCGTGTCCGACTCTTAGCAACCCCATGGACTACAGCCCGCCAGGCTCCTCCGTCCATGGGATTTCCCAGGCAAGAGTACTGGAGAGGGGTGTCATTGTCTTCTCCTGACTAAAGCGTTAAGTAAAGTTAAATACAGCACATTTTCCTTAGGTGTGGAGTTGTCCTGAGTCCTAAAAAAAGACCTCCCCCACCACTGGGTTCAGAATAGGATCGTAAAAATAACTCATCGGGATGGTGTTTGACTTCTTGGTCTCCTTTATTCTCTACTAGAAGGTATATATGGTAATATATGAGGAGCTTTGGACTGGAGATCAGTCTAGAACCTCAGCTTTGTTTTGCTACAAACTTTGTAACATTTTTGGCTATTTTGGAGGGTGTCTTCTTGAGTGCCAAAATAGGGCCCACTCCAGTATTCTTGGGCTTCCCTGGTGGCTCAGATAGTAAAGAATCTGCCTGCAATGTAGGAGACCTCGATTCAGTCCTTGGGTTGGGAAGATCCCCTGGAGAAAGGAATGGCTACCCACTCTATTATTCTTGCCTGGAGAATTTCATGAACAAAGGAGCTTGGCAGGCTATAGTCCACGGGGTCACAAAGAGTCAGACACGACTGAGCGAATATCACCTGTCTCTTATACACATCTACCATCTCATCCTGTCATCTTCTTCTCCTCAGCCTTCTATCTTTCCCAGCATCAGGGTCTTCTCTAAGGAGTCAGTTCTTTGTACCAGGTGGCCAAAATATTGGAGCTTCAGCTTCAGCATCAGTCCTTCCAATGAATATTCAGGACTGATTTCCTTTAGGATGGACTGCTTGGATCTCCTTGCAGTCCAGGGGACTCTCAAGAGTCTTCTCCAATGCCACAGTTCAAAAGCATCAATTCTTTGGTGTTCACCCTTCTTTATGGCACAACTTTCACATCCATACATGACCACTGGAGAAACCATAGCTTTGACTAAACTGACCTTTGTTGGCAATGTCTCTGTTTTTTTAATATGCTGTCTAGGTTTGTCATAGCTTTTCTTCCAAGGAGCAATCATCTTTTAATTTCATAGCTGCAGTCACCATCTGCACTGGTTTTGGAGCCCAAAGAAATAAAGTCTCTCACTGTTTCCATTGTTTCCCCACCTACTTGCCATGAAGTGATGGGAACAGATGCTATGATCTTAGTTTCCTAAATGTTGAGTTTTAAGCCGACTTTTTCACTCTCCTCTCTCACTTTCATCAAGAGGTTCTTTAGTTCTTCTTTGCTTTCTGCCATAAGGGTTGTATCATCTGCATATCTGAGGCAATTGATATTTCTCCTGGCAATCTTGATTCCAGCTTGTGCTTCATCCAGCCTGGCATGTACTCTGCATGTAAGTTAAATAAGCAAGGTGACAATATACAGACTTGACTTACTCCATTCCTGATTTGGAACCAGTCTGTTGTTCCATATCCACACTAACTGTTGTTTCTTGACTTGCATACAGATTTCTCAGGAGGCAGGTCAGGTGGTATGGTATTCCCATCTCTTTATGAATTTTCCACAGTGTATTGTGATCCACACAGTCAAAGGCTTGGGCATAGTCAATAAAGCAGAATTAGATGTTTTTTTCTGGAGTTCTCTTGCTGTTTCAATGATCCAATGGATGTTGGCAATTTGATCTCTGGTTCCTCTGCCTTTTCTAAACCCAGTATGAACATCTGGAAGTTCACAGTTCATGTACTGTTGAAGCTTAGTTTGGAGAATTTTGAGCATTACTTTACTAGTGTGTGAAGTGAAGTGAAGTGAAGTGAAGTCGCTCACTCGTGTCCAACTCTTTGCGACCCCATGGACTGTAGCCTACCAGGATCCTCCCTCCATGGGATTCTCCAAGCAAGAGTTCTGGAGTGGGTTGCTGTTTCCTTCTCCAGGGGATCTTCCTGACCCAAGGATCGAACCTGGGTCTCCTGCATTCCAGACAGACGCTTTAACCTCTGAGCCACCAGGGAAGCCCAAGATGAGTATAATTATGTGGTAGTTTTAACATTCTTTGGCATTGCCTTTCTTTGGAATTGGAATGAAAACTGACCCTTTCCAGTCCTGTAGCCACTACTGAGTTTTCCAGATTTGCTGGCATATTAAGTGGAGCACTTTCACAGCATCATTTTTAGGATCTGAAATAGTTCAGCTGGAATTCCATCAGTTCCACTAGCTTTGTTCATAGTGATGCTTCTTAAGGCCCACTTGACTTCACATTCCAGAATGTCTGGCTCTAGGTGAGTGATCACACCATCATGGTGCTACTATTCAACCCTGAAAACGAAAACGTGCAGCTTGTGCCATTAGGATGACCATAATAATTCATTTCCATCAAGGCAAAGGGGGACAGCAACCTTAAAGGGAATTATTCAGTCTGGGCCCCAGCAACAATGGGTACTATACATCTCCACTTCCCTGCCTTCTCTTCCCCTATCAGATTTCAACCGGCCTCCCAATAACCTCATCCATAGACCTGTGGTTTAACAGGGCTGTCCAGGGGGCTCCCAGACCCTCTTGCTAGGACAGTGGGAAAGCTATTCTGGAGTAAGGGTTTCCTGGCCCCAAGTTCTCCTCACTGTTTGCATCCAAAAGTGATGCCTTTTTATTTCATAACTGACCCCCTTCACTCATTTCAAAAGATACAAACTTCTAGGAGTTCCCTGGTGGTCCATGCTTTTACTACAAGAGGCACAGGTTCAATCCCTGATCTGGGAACTAAGATCTCACATGCCTTGTAGTGCAAAAAAAAAAATTAATATTTTAAATATATCAAATTTTCAAAATAAATAAATAATTTTTTAAGTACCAACTTTGTTATAAAATAGATGTCATGGAGA
The DNA here is from genome assembly GCA_006408675.1 of Madoqua kirkii. NCBI lineage: Eukaryota > Metazoa > Chordata > Mammalia > Artiodactyla > Bovidae > Madoqua > Madoqua kirkii. The sequence goes on from SJYC01054072.1 coordinate 10,011, forward strand.
TGTCATGTACAGCATAGTGGCTATAGTTAATAATGCTGTTTTACATGTTTGAAAGTTGCTAAGATATTAAATCTTAAAAGTCCTCCTCACAAGGAAAAAGAAAAGAAAAAAAATGTTATAACTTTGTGTGGTGGTGGCTGGTAATTATACTAATTGTGGTAATCACTTTGCAGTGTATACACATATTGGATCATTATATTATACACACCAAAACTAATATAATGTTATACACACCAAAACTAATATAATGTTAAGTGTCAATTATGCTTCAATTAAAATAATATCGCCAGATATCCCTTAGTGGACAATATTGCCCTTGGTTGAAAACACAGTTCTATGAATAGATAGAATATCACACAGCCTTCACAATGATAGGCTTACACATTATGTGTAATAAAAAGTGCCTATGGAGCAGTATAAAAAAGAATAAAAATATATACTCATAACAAGACCACAATAGGTAAAAAACAATGTGTGATTAAAAGTTGTGAATGTAATAAACACTGAATGAAAAAATAAATGTCCCTTTAAATGGCTGGTGAACACCAAGACACTGTGTGGTAGCTGTTCTGTAGGTAGCTTGAAGTCTCTTTCAGTATAGAGAGCCCAGCACTCCCACCTTCACCGTGAACTGTCTGCTTTGAGCAGAGCCAGCCACTCTGTTTATTCATGCCTGAGCAAGCAGCTGATGGGAAGGTAGCCCGATGCAGGCGGACATTCAGCTCTGGACAGCCCATGGATGAGTGTGCATATGGGTCGCCATTCCTTTGGTGCAGATGGGGACACCTGATACTCATTCAGTCAGCACCAAGGGCTGGCCCAGAACTCAAGACCAAGTCAGCAGCAGCAATCTGTCATCTGTCACACACCTTCTTGGGTTGCCTTTCTCAGCTTGGCTGGAGCCTCTGAGCCATGCCCCAATAAACATTTCAGAGATTTCCATAGACACTAGAATTCTGCTGTGTAGAAGCTTTCAGACGACAGATGCCTCAAAGAGAGGGATGGCGACCAAGATTTCTAGGCATGCTGACACCCAGCAGCATAGTATAGACTGGCACAAACTGGAGAGATTTTGAAGATGCAGAGGAATTGGAATAGTCCCATGCACAGTAATGCAGGTGCTTTCAGAAACAAAGAAATATATAGCTGCCAGGGCCTCAGTGAGTTCCTTATTAACCAATACGACAGAGAGAGAGATGGAGATAGGACTGACCATGAGTGTGTGAAAATGATGACAGACAAAATGTGTTGGACCACAGCACATCAGAGAATGGCTGCCTTAGGTCCCGTTCACAGCACTGATTTCTGATCTTCATGGATTCCTGGACATTCTAATACTGCTACTTCACAGAATGATGATCAACAAGCTCCCAACTTCCTACTATTTTTCTCTCTTTGGGAGTCTGTTCACCACTCATCTTCCCTTCCATTGCTCTGTGTCCAAAAATGTGATGTCATATGATACAGAAAATTCATTTCAGTAAATCTGCAGTTTTAAAATTCCTTATTGATTTAAGAAACACTTCTTAAGGTTCTACTGTGTGCAAAGCCCTATGCTGGATGTTGGGACTATTGTGATGAATGAAACAAACATGGTCCCTGATCCCATGGGATTTACTTTTTTTTTTTTAACTTTTTACTTTGTATTGGGATATAACCAATTAACAATGTTGTGATAGTTTCAGGTGCACAGCAAAGGGGCTGATCAAACCAGTCAGTCTTAAAGGAAATCAACCTGGAATATTCATTGGAAGGATTGCTGCTGAAGCTGAAGCTCCGCTTCATGATGGCCACATGGTTCGAAGTGCTGACTCACTGGAAAAGATGCTGATACTGGGAGGGACTGAAGGCAAGAGAAGAAGGATGAGATGGATGATGGACAAGATGGAAGAGAAGGATGACAGAGGATGAGATGGTAGGAAGGCATCAATGGACATGAGTTTGAGCAAGCTCCAGGAGATGGTGAAGGACAGGAAAGCCTGGCGTGCTGCAGTCCATGGGGTCAAAAAGAGTCAGACATGACTGAGTGACTGAACTGAATGTGGACCTACTGTATAGCACAGGGAACTCTGCTCAATGTTATGTGGCAGCTTGGATGGGAGAGGAGTTTGGGCGAGAATAGATTGATGCTGTCGTTCAGTGTCATATCTTTTTGCCTTTTCATACTGTTCATAGGGTTCTCAAGGCAAAAATACTGAAGTGGTTTGCTATTCCCTTCTCCAGTGGACCATGTTTTGTCAGAACTCTCCATGATGACCTGTCTGTCTTGGGTGGCCCTACACGGCATGGCTCATAGTTTCATTGAGTTAGACAAGGCTGTGATCCATGTGATCAGGTTGGCTAGTTTTCTGTGATTGTGGTTTTCCATTTTAAATATAGCAGTGTGTACATGTTCAAAATCCAGGTGGATTTGCCTTCTATCAAGGAAGAAGGACAGTCAGAAGTAAGCACATAGGCATAATGGAAATATCATCAAATAATGAAAATGACTTGGAAGACAGAGTAACAAAGTGACTATAAAGACAAAATAGCACTGGAGTTAGGGTGGCCAGAGAAAGCATCTGTCAACAGATAACCTTTGAGTTGAGAGGTGAACAAAGAGAAGGAGGAAGCCACACAAAGACAGGGCCGGAGAGAGAAGCATTTCAGGCAGAGGAAACAGATGATAAAAATGGCAAGGCAGAAATGAGCTTAGGTTGTCTAAGGAGCAGCAAGAACAAGGAAGAGGAAATGAGGAGGGGTCAGAGACAGCACTGGATAAGCAGGGTGGAAATGGATCATCTAGGTCAATGGTAATATGTTAGGGTTCTATTGCAAGCCAGATTATCATTTACAGGAGATTAAGCATCCATCCTTCCATCTTTCAGTAATGGCACCACAATTTCCTTACTGAATTCCCAAAGGTGAATAGTTGAGGTTCAGTTTAGGGCAAAATAGCAATGAGGTGGTGGTGGATGGCTTCAAGTATTTTTTGTGGTGAGGGGATGGAGCTGCAATGGATATTTGTATGTGAGGGGAGCTGGGCCTTTCATGGTTTGAAATTCGCAGTGGTGCCAGGACAGTCCTGGAGAATGGCATGGCAACCTACTCCAGTATTCTTGCCTAGAGAATCCCATGGACAGAGGAGCCTGGCGGGCGACAGTCCATGGGGTCACAAAGAGTCGGACATGACTGAAGCGACTTAAAACACATGCACACCAGGACAGATCACCAGACTTGCTCAGATACCAGGCCAAAGGGAAAGAAGGATGAATGAGGCTTGAAAGCTTTCAGCAGTCAAAAACCATGGGACTTCCCAGTTGATCCAGTGGCTGCAACTCCGCACTCCCAATGCAGGAGGCCTGGGTTCCATCCCTGGTTGGGGAACTAGATCTCACATTCTGCAACCAAGAGTTCACAGGCTGCAACTAAAAGGATGCCACATGCCTCAACCAACAACAGAAACAAATAAATTAATTAAACAAAAAACAAGTAAAACCTTTACAACAGGGCTCTGTACAAATTAATTTCTAATAGCCCACTAGGCTCCTCTGTCCATGGAATTCTCCAGGTCAGAATACTGGAGTGGGTAGCCTTTCCCTTCTCCAGGGGATCTCCAGGTCTCCTGCATTGCAAGCAGATTCTTTACCATCTAAGCTATCAGGGAAGTCCTTAATAGAGAGATTAGCTGCTATTATTTTTAGCATTTTTAAAACACTTTGTTTTTGCTTTCCTAAGCCAGTATTGGAGTACTCCAGAGGCTGCTTCTGAGCTCTCTTTCCTCTGTCTACACTTCCTCCCCGGGGTGATTTCATCAATGCCTAAACCTTTCAATGGCACATAGATGGAC
>SJYC01054075.1:0-21526 GCA_006408675.1 Madoqua kirkii
GGCGGGACCTAGGTTGTGTGCACATACCAGGTCTGTGCTGCTCAGGTTCAGGTTCTCAGGTACTCCACAAGGGCACAGACTCAGTCGGGCTTGCATTTTGTGCCCTTCCCAGGTCTGAGCAGCTTAGGTGACCAGGTGCTTGGCGAGCACACTCTCCCCAGGGGCGGCGTGTCTTATCACTTCCCCTGTCTGGGTCACTCAGTTTCCTGGATGCACAGCAGGAGCACCGTCTCAGGTGTGCCCTGTGTCTCCTCTGGGGAGCTGATCTCTGGCTGCGACCCTCCTGGTGTATGTCAACCGTCCAGGATCCCAGGAAGACTTGGTTAGCAACTGGGAGCCCGCTCGCAGTTTGGTGTCTCTGGGGCCGAGTTTGCCCCTTGCCTTCCAGCTCTGGCTGTTGCCCGCCTGCCTCTGGGGCAGCGGGTGGGCCGGTCTTCTGCCGACTAGCTCTCCTCTGGTATTCGCTCGGTCCTTTGTTCTGTGAGTGGGCCGGCAGTGCCTTAGGTGGGCTGGCAGTGCCTTAGCTTAGAGTTTTTCACAAAAAAGTTCTCTCTCTTTTTCTTCTTTTTATTTCCCCCCTCCCTCTCTCTGGCTATCCCACAGTTTGGGTTGCTATCTCACATTAGCTCCCTCAGGTTGTCCTCAGGACATTCGGGCCTGGTCCTTACCTTAAGCAATGCAGCCATGCCTCCCTGTTCAGCCCCCGCTTGCTGGTGGCAGACGCAAATGTCTGGGCTACTTTCTGCTGGGAGTTGCAGTTAGGCACGTAATCTGTGGGTTTTATTTATTTATTTTTTCCTCCCAGTTATGCTGCCTTCTGAGATTCCAAAACTCCCCACAGACCTGCTGGTGAGAAGGTTTCCTGGTGTTTGGGAACTTCTCTTTTATGACTCCCTTCCCAGGACGGGTCTCCATCCCCAACTCTTTTGTCTCTTTTTTCTTTTATATTCTATCCTACCTCCTTTCAAAGACAATGGGCTGCTTTCTGGGTGCCTGGTGTCCTCCGCCAGCATTCAGAACTTGTTTTGTGGTATTTGTCCAGTGTTCAGATAATCTTTTGATTAATTTGTGGGAGAGAAAGTGGTCTCCCCATCCTATTCCTCCACCATCTTTGACCTCCCCCCTCTCAGGGTTCTCGTAAGGAGAAAAGGAGACAATGGATTTAAAGCACTTGGCACAGTGGGTGGAAGGTGGTGAATGTTCAATGACTATCAATATCATCTCATCATTATTATTATTTCTGTGTATATTTACAATCCTCCTTTTGAAATACCATAACACTGATAACTTGGTAGCCTTATGGCTCTCCACATATCAGGGATAAACATTTTTTTTTTGCATCAAAAGGTACTATATTTACTGATTCCTCTGTCTCTCTTCCATGGAAGAAAATACTGTTGGTAGAAACAAAATATCAGCCTAAACTTGTACAGATAGCCAAAATCTTGTAAGTCATTACAGTGTGTTTTTGAGAGTTGCCACGTCACTGCTCTATAAAAAGCTTCCTGGAAAAAGTATTAACAGATGGCCTCTTACTCCCTGAGACTGTTAGTAGCACACCAGATGGCAATCCAAATGAGAAGATTCAACTTAAATTCTCCAATCTGAAGGAAATGTGACACTAGCTTTTTAATAGGTGTGCAGCATTAGAGGTAGCAAAGAAATGTCAGTTAAGATAAAAACTCATTTTCTCTCCTCATTTCAGCATGGAATACAATCTTCCTTGACTCACCAGTTTGCCAGGTCGTTCTGATAAAATGCTGGAAATGGTTTGCCCAACACAAACAGAAAGTTTATTTGAAAAGACTGACAGATTTATGAGGTGTAAGGCTAGTCTACAGAATGAAAATACAAGGCAGTGCCTCAGGGACAAGTGCTCTGTGCCGCGACACTCTTTCTTCTCCAGGACCAGTCATTAGTCTGCAACATTTTGCTCTTATTGTTAGAAATATTAGGCCCCAGCTCAAATGTCAAGCTTTCGACAGGGAGGTAATAACTGTTCTAAGATACTCATCATCTTTCCAGATGGCCAGCTCACCTACTGATGAATAAAAGCTTGGGCTGGTGGTCCCCTTCTCGGGCATTGCTACTAGACCAATTCTCCCAGGTGCCCTTGTATGCCAAAATAACCTTGCCCCTTTAGGGTTCAGAAAAGGCCAAGGGAGTCTTCATGTGGGCTTAGAAAGGCATCCTTCTACCATCATAGGTTACAAGAGTCAATGAAGGTGGTTTTGGATATCAAAGAATACCCAAACATCAGCATTTCAGGAGGCTATGCAACCCCCAAAGTTGGCACTCAACTATTTCATTTTGCAGGCCCCTTGGATCTTCAAATATGAAAGCCAGTGGGGCACACTATGCAGATGGATTTTTGGCAAAGTAGCTAGAAATATGGTCTGCAGTATAAACACATCATATTAAAACAGACATATATATGCTCTGAATCAGTCATCTGGGGAAAATGGTAGATCACAGCCTCCTTGACCACACAGGCTGCTGTCCTCTCCTGTCCCAAGTACAACTCTACTGCAGGGCTGAGGTAGACACAAAGGAAACATGAAGGCCACAAACCACATCAAATTGTCAGGAGCTCCTTCCAGTTTTCTTGTAAGCACCTAGGACAGCTAGAGGCAATGAACACAAGGGATGGGCTCCATCCTCAGCTCTCATGAGCCTTCCATACCTGTGTCTTGAAGCTAAGACTGTGGGCATCCTTTAGTTGGAGGACACACATGGCTCCAGGGTTCCAGGAAACAGGAAATTTCTAAAGAAAGAATGAGTCCATCGAGGGGACTGATCAGCTTGGAAAATCAAGTTCAAAGAAGTGCATATTGTCATGTATATCCAGCACCATTTGAAGGACAGAGCTCCTGTATCTGAGCTTGGTAAAGAGATGGTCTTTACTCAAGACATGAACAGAGCAGCATGGTCCCTCAGTGCTGGAATAAAATGCCCACCCCAAGCCACCCAGCTCTCCAAACAATATTTGGCATAATGATTCTGCTCCTCAGGTCTCTGGATACCAAGAAGGAGACACAAAAACACCGGTTATTATAGAGAGGGAAATACTGTTACAGATTCTTTGACTTCTTGCTGATATTTCAGTTTGCATGAGTCTGTCCTCACTTCTGGCACCCTGATGTGACACGGCTTCAGACTGAGAACTAAACTGCAGAAACTGGAGGCTACATCTAGGGTTCACGTCCTTTCAGGAGAGGTCTTTAGGAGTTCAAGAAATTCCATAAAGTTACATGTATAAATGTGTGCACAGGTGCATATGAACATGTAGTGATATAAAGTAAAAAAAAAAAAAAAATTCTTTCAGATTCCCAAAGTGGCCCATGACTCAAAAAAGGGTCAAAACCACTTCTTGAGACATTCCCGGGGGTCCAGTGGTTATGAATCCATGCTTCCACTGCAAGGGCATGGGTTCAACCCCTAGTCAGGGAACTAACATCCTACATGGCACACAATGTGGCCAGAAAGTTAAAAAAACAAACAAACAAAAAACCCAAAACTGATTTAAAAAACACATCTGTAGTCTCCCAGTTGATGAACACATGTAGGTGCTGGGAAGATGGCTTGCCCAGAGAGCGTATAGAAGGTCCATGCCACACCCTACACCAATAATACCTTACCCTATGCATCTCTTTCATTTGGCTATTTCTGAGTTGGGCCCTTTATAAGAAACCAGTAATAGTAAGCTTTTTAAAATCACTCCTCTATAATGGGGTGACCCAACCAAGAAGCTGCTTTTGAGGAACCCCACCACCACTAGCCATCCCCCTAGATGGCACATAGGTATCTAGACAGCATCAGTGCATGCTAAGTTGCTTCAGTCACGTCTCTCTGTGACCCTGTGGACTGTAGCCTGCCAGACTCCTCTGTCCATTAGATTCTCGAGGCAAGAGGACTGGATTGGGTTGCCATTTCCTCCTTCAAGGGATCTTCCCCAGACAGCATCACTGCCTCCCCCTAAACTGCAACAACACAATGCCTAAACTATACCAGGTGGGACCATGTCTTTTAGTCCTAAGGACTGTCAGAAAAGATTCTATCACTTCTCTCAGTTACAATCCCCAAAAATAATTGTCCTCAAGGTAAATAATAATTCTATTATTTGCTACCAAGCCTTACTCCACAGAAAGTTTGTCTTTTCTATACTGCTGGGTCTTAGCACAATGGACTCATCTTCCAGGAATTATAAGAGAGGTCTACTGGAAGAGTAGCTTTTCTTAATCCAAAAAGGTCTGGGTGTTCTTCACCATGTGATGTATCTGAGCTCAAAAAGAGGTAATCTTTTTTGCAGTAATCTCCTAACAATTAAATGAATCTGTGATGACCAGTGAACAGCAGAGGACAATGTACAAACTTGCAAACCACACACATTTCCTCTCAGACAAAGAAAGCATTTATAGAAAGTCAAATATACTGATAATAACATCACATATTTATCATAGTGGTGGATGCAGGCAAAATCCCACAGAGAATGCCTTCCTCTTGGCTTGGGCCTTGGCCGCCAGCCAAAATTCACAGACTATAAACAATGAAAACCTTTCCATGAAGAAAGTCCAGAGTGGAACTCACTCGGGGTCCACAACTTTCTGAGGAAGTGCTCAAGCCATAAGTCAAAGTAACATTTTCATCAGCCCAAGGTGGCAGGCAGGATAAATGACCTGGCCATGAATGCACACGTTGAGAGGGAACTCTGACAGGGGCCCTCAGGAAATACTGAAAATTCTGACTCCCATCTTCATGGGCTGCACTGGAGATGAAGGCCCCATTGAACGTGCTACCCCACTGTGGGAAGTGGAGCTCCTCTGAGCCTGTCTAACTCCAGTCAAACACAACAGCTTCATTGTTGACTTTCTATAGAAATAAGGTTCTGGTTTCACGAGCAGCCTAATTCAGGGAATGTGATGCCTGGCCTTGTGTGTTATACGAAGCTAACAAGGTTGAAGATGGCCCTAAGTTAGGTCATAGGCTCTGAAGCCTAGTCATGCCCTGGCCCAGAAGATCATTGTTCTGTGATCACTGCCACTCCACGCGAGCAGATGTCTACAGATTTTCCACTCTATTTTTCCAAGGTGTTGACGTTTCCCTGCTTTTGAAGATGTAAATTTGTGATGTGTGAAATGAAAAGTCCAGTACTTGTTCCTTTGAAAACATTAAAAAAAAAAGTCACTTAAAAAAATTCTTTCCCCTTGAGGTCACTGGGTTGATTCTACCCGAGGCTGGTTGTTACCAAATTTCATTACTCAGACAATTTCTAAATATCAAGGTTTCAGTGCATTGAAAGAGGAAGGGAGGAAGGGAGGTCCTAGAGGAGGTTAAGGGAAAGATGAGGGCACCAGAAGTCTCAGCAGCTGGGCCAGTTGGGGTCCAGACTCCAAAGAAGGAGTCCATTATTGTTAGGGGGCCAGAACAATGGTCTCAAGTCCATGTGGAGCCTGTGGGAATGAAACCTCTTCATTCTTTTTTCCAGTAGTGAAATATCTGCAGGGTGTGCTTAGGATAAAGGAGGGGATCTGGTCCTCTCTTCCTGTCCAGTGAATCACAGTCACTCCCTGCACAAGAGTGTTTTCACTATCCTGGTCTCCCACTGGGGACAAGTAGAAAGTCAAAGGTGATGATGAATACTTATGACTCCCAGAAGACTTGCCATCACAGAATCAGGGTTCAAAGATGACTGTAACACATAGAGTCATAGAGTCCCCAGAAAAAAGAGGTATCACTGGGAAATTTAACGGACATTTTAAAATCCTTAATTAGAGCTTTCCTGTGGGCAGGGATGGGTAGAGAAGGGCAAAACCATGTGAATCTGCAGATGCTGGATCCTGGGCTAGCCTCCTTTCCATTTACCAACCTCCCAGTGCCTCCATCAGAGTTCCAAATGCCAACATATTCTGGAACAGTCTTTGAAACCACATAAAATATATATACCCCTAAATGCCAAAGTCCTACTGAATATGTCAAGTGCCTGGCACAGTACAGAGGAGTCAGCTCATGGTAGACATTATTATGACCACATAGTTGCTTGAAACTGTTCCAAGTGTCTTCAACTGGACAGAGTTTCCTGACAGAAGATACTTCTTTCTATCTCCCTGCTGTACAGAGCACAGTTCAGGAAAAATAGTCAATGTAGGCAGCATCCAGTAAATGGTTTTCAATGAAAGAATAAATGAAAGCATGGAAGGAAAGGAAGGAAGGGAGAGAGGGAAGAAGGAGGGAAGGAAGGAAGAAAAACAAAACGCACTGCATAATCATTGTGTGAACAAGAGAACTTTCTTTCATCTGCACATCAAATCAATACTGCTGATTTTACTCCCTAACATCTTTAAACCCATTCCTCCACTTTCTCTATTGCCACTGCCACCATCTTGTCATCCACCCCAGCCTCACCTCTTCAAGTCTGATGACCGGTCTTCCTTCGATCTGTCTCAACTCCCCTTCCAATTACACTCCACTCCATAGTCTAAAGGATCTGTGTAAAATTCATATCAATCACTGTGTCAACCTCCTTCTTAAAACATTTCAAAGGATGAGCTGCACTTGGAACAAAGACCAATTCTTCACCATGGTGTGGCCAACTCAGTGTATGCTGAGAAGGTCAGCATGGCCACAGTCGTGGCACTCTTAAAAGCAGAGCACACGAGAGGCTAATTCAGCTTCCGAGGAACAATATCCACTCCAGGGGAAGGCAGCTAGGCAGCAGCTGCTGAAGAAAGCCTGTGGCTGAGACAAAGAAAACTCAGAAATTAGAAGAAATCGTGAGCTTTAATTTCTTTGGAGTTAAGAATTCTAAGCTTTGGACTTCACTCAAGAACTTTAAGACTACCCATTTACTAATCAACAATTGCCACGTTGATAAGAAGTCATTAGTGTCTCTTCACTAAAATAAGTTCTCAAAGATAACTTCTGATCCTGGTCTGAGTCATTGAATAAATTTATTTTACAACAACTGCTGATCCATAATGGATTCCAAGAAAGGTTTTCCGCTATATCCTCTTCATTTTTTTCATCAAATATTTATTGAGTACCTACTATGCTTCAGGTACTCTCTTAGGTGATGGGGTATCAGTAGCATAAAAAAAAGAGAGAGAGAGAGAGAGAGAGAGAGAGAAAGATATGGTTCCTTCTTCCAGGCTGGGAACTGCTCTGAAGGAAAAGAACAGAGTGGTTTGAGAGTGTATCACATGGGACCTGACCTACCCAGAAAGGACAGAGAAAATAAAACATTCTCTCTGAGATCAGAAAGATGAATAGGAATTAGCCTGACATGGCATCTGTCAGTAAAATCTTGACTAAATGGAATATTCAAGGAATAATGGATTTAGGCAAATTGAAATTTCTAGCTTTTAAATTAAATAATTAATTATATTGGTACCTCATTCATAAAGACTAAAATTCCAGTACTTTCATTTCTATTTTCTCATTTTATTGTTATAAACACTCACTTAAGGTGATTGAGAAAGTTACTATTATTTTCTCTGGTTTTGTAGACATTTTCAGGGTTCTATTCTTTGCCCCTCAGCCTTCATGCACACTGGCCCTGCTTCCAGCTGCCAGTTACTTGGCCTGGGCACTGTCTCTGACCACTAGCATCTGCTCCACCTGCCCATGGGGCAGTCCTGAAGGATGATGAATTCACCCTATGCTGGGGGCAACTCTGAACCCATAACTGGTGGGAGTCGGTATAAGAATGACCTAGTCCTTCACCTCTTGGGCTGCCCCACTTGGAGACAGGTGTGTTCTACTCTAGAACCTAGAGAACTCCAGAAGGATTAAGCTCCCATTGTTGAGTGATGACTGACTTCCTAACATACCCTTTGGTGGCTGCTTTCCTCCCCTGTATTCTCTTTTTATTCCTCTGTTGGTATTTTCTCAGATCACTTCTCTAATGGTTAATTTTATATGTCAACTTGGCTAGGCCATTGGTGCTCAGCTGTTTGGTCAAACACCTCTCTACATTTTCTATGAAGGTATTATTTAGATGTAACTAACATTTAACTCAGTAGACCTTGAGTAAAGCAGATTGCACCCCTCCATGTTGGTGAGCCTTATTCAATCAGTTGAAGGTGTTAAGAATAAAAGATTGAGGTTCCCCGAAGGAGTAAGGAATTCTGCTCTGGATGGCCTTCAGACTTGAGTTCTAACAAAAATTCTTCCCTGCATTTCTGACCTGCTGGCCTGTCCTGCAGATTTCAGACTTTCCAGCCCCCAAATCCTTAAAATACATCATAAATCTGTAGCTATATCCTTATGTATACACACACACACACACACACACACACACACATACACACATATATATGGATAGATAAATATAGCCAAGTGACTTAGTAAAGCCACAGAATTTTTTGATGTAGAGCTCAGACGAGCTACCCCACCTCCTCATTGGCATTGTTTCAACTTATGAAGATTTGGCAAATGCTTGTTTCGCCCACCTATTCCTCTGTCCATGCAGACACTGTGAGTTGATCTTTTCCCCTGGGCCCAGTCGCATCTTCAGAAACTTTCTCAAGCTTCATTTTGGACAGCGTTTTGTAGTCGGTAGGGCCTGGTGTACAAGAAGAGACTGTTCATGGTCCCTCTTCAGACAGCATTCAGAACCTCTCTGAAACACATGACCATGCTTTCTGACTTTGGCAGCAGCTGGCAGAGTCTGAGTAGTTCTCCCTGCCTCTGATGCCTCATCAGCAACTTGAAACTGGGGTCAATGGTGCCTTCCAGCCCCACCCTACCCTGCCTACCCCCACCACACACTTACATGCCGATTCAAATCTACTCTATTTCCTGATATTCCCCCCTGAATACCCATGCCCAGGGCACTGAACTGTGATGAAGTAACATTCCCAGAGCCCAGATGGTGCTCATGGTAAAGAACCTGTCTGCCAATGCAGGAGATGCAAGAGACACAGGTTCAACCCCTGGGTTAGGAAGATTCCCTGGAGGAGAGCACGGCAACCCAATCCAGTATTCTTGCCTGGAGAATCCCATGGACCGAGGAGCCTGGCAGGCTACAGTCCTTGGGGTCACAAACAGTCTGACACAGGTGAGTGACTTAGCATACCCAAAGCCCAGATCTGACAGTCCATCCAGAGTGGGATTCTAGTATGGACCTGACAGTAAGAGGTGGTACTCTACACTGACGGGCTGAGAAAAGCAACTCAGGAAGGAACAAACAACACAGGGAGTTATTTCCAAGGTTCCCCCTCCTGTGGCCTCTAGGAGAGCTAAGAAAAGAACAAACTAGTATCACAGAGCTGATCCTGTTCTTCTCAAGTCCTCACTCATGAGCCTAGAGTGAGGCTCAAATATTGCCCAAGTGCTTACAGATGCTGCAGCTTCTCTTGTCATGGATTCTAAGGCCACAGATTTGGGCAAGTGGATTCACAAGATAAACTCAGCACAGATGGCAAACCCTAGGGAGTTAAGGGCAGCAAAACAAAGGGGGCTGGTGCAGGGACCCCAGCCCAGCTGAGAATCTTCTGACTGCCCCGGGAGACAAGACTTCCCACGTGGTCTGGGCCACTCCTGGAAGATGCAGGTAGGTGTGGAAACAGCTGGCCCCTCTCCCATCCAGGCTGTAGGTGGGCAGCACACACAGCTGCAGCACATAAAGAGGAAAAGACAATGAAAGGGCTCTAGCGGCAGGTCGAGGGGGACATGATGTTGAGGACAGCAGGAACTTTCCATGAGAGGAAACACTTTAGAAACAAGGTCGGGCCTCTGAGCCCTTACTGCCCCCTGTCTGACCTGCTTTTATCAGCACCAGTTGAGGCTCCCTGTTCCCAGTGGGAAAACCATTCAGCTGTTCTCCTACGTGGGTACATATACATAGTTTGTCAAGGTCACGTTGATGAGACCATGAACAGTGAACCAAAAGCCACCTGGATCAAAGATTAGGAGACCAGGGTCCAAGTGTCAGCATGGCCACCGACCCCCAAGCTGACACACACGGTGTCAAGGACTGTCCACATGCTGGGTGATGTCACAGTAGCAGAATCTCTCTAAGGCTTTGGGTTTGGAAAGTCTGTACAGGTCAGTGGTCTGAGCAAATTCTGGAAACAACCCAGTAAGACAGGCAGATGTATCATCCCATTTTACACTTGAGGTGACTAAGGCTCAGAGAGGTTAATGCACTTACCTAGGGCCACACAGCTAGTTGAGGGTAGGGGAGGCAGAATTCACTCTCACATCACGTCTGTTCTCACCTGCCATGGTTTCTCTTATAAGCTTTCAGACAGTGATCAAAAATTGATGCAACAAATATCAAGAAAGTTTTTTCAGATTTTTCTGTTATATCTTATGGAAAAACCTAAACAAACTTCTTGGCCAACCCAATACTCCTCAAGCACCCTCGAGGCCCTGATCTAAGGGAAAAATACAATGACCCATTTGTGAGAACAAAACAAGTTCAAAAATAGCAAAGCCAAGTAAGACAAGAGAAATCTGTAGCAGCAGTTTTGAAGACTGGATAGGCAGGGAAGCGGGCAATTGGGCTGTCCAGATCAGGGGCTGGCCTCTGGAGGTGAGGACCTACAAGGTAACCCCGTGACCCCACCTCTTCCGCCAGAAAGCCTCTCCCAGGCTGGAAGCCCATCCTGGAAGTGGCCCTCAAGCTGCAGGCTGACATGGTGTCAGGCCAGCGCTGGACCCTGTGGCCCCAGGAAGTCAGAAAATGTGTGTGTGTGTGTGTGTGTGTGTGTGTGTGTGTGTGTGTGTGTGTGTGTGTATGAGAGAGGGAGAGTTTGGTTTCAGGCTAAACTCATCCAACCCTAGTTTATAAAGAAAGAAGGAAAACAAACCCCAGAGATCATGTTGTTGCTCATAGTAAACACAGCTCTTCTGGGGAGAAGAGCTGGCCTTTCACAGGACTCTTGAGGGTGACAGCTGGGCAGGATCAGCCCCAGATGGGGTGACCCAGGCCCAGGAAGCAGATCTGTCCCAAGTCACCCCGTGAGTCATGGGCAGGGGCAGGGGCAGGGGCAGGGCTTCAGTGTCAGTACTGGGAGGGTAGAAATGGAAACACAATCCCTGACCTCCAGGCAAACAATGAAGAAATGTTTCAAATAATTGCCATAGACCTTAATACTTAGAATAATTTTATTACCTAGCATTTTTTTTGCAAAAGTATCCTCTTACCAGAGACCCCTGTCCCTCTTACTATTCCTACGCCAGCAGTCGCAGCCTGGAATGTGCAGATTTCTCACTTTCAAGAAGGTCCTTGATCTCATGGAGCTTGGAAAAAGAGGCCAGACACTGCCAGGAGTTGGGCGATGGGGAGGGAGGGTGTGACACGTTGGAGGAGGAATAGCTTGCACAAGGTCATTCAGCTTCCACGTGGTGGAATGGGATCAACCTTGACCTGTGTGGGCTCTTCTGGACCTTCCCAGGGTTTTTGCTTAGACATCTAAAGGCTCAAGCAGACCAAAAGAGGGGTCCAGAGACAGGGTGCTCCTTGGGAATCTGATTTACTTGCCAAAACCAGAAGACAAAAATTTTGTGGTGGCATATCCCCACTGAGTCTTGGACCCCTCCAGTCAGATGGGAGAGCCTTGTGAAGAGTCTGGAGATGTGAGCAGGAATGTGTTGGGACCCCAGTGAGCTCAGGAGCCCCACGTTCAAAATGCCTGCTGTTGCCTCCTGTAATACCAGGCAAATGCCCCTTGGTAGGTTTCGCCTCCTTCTCAGGCCACCCAGGTTTAAATCAGTGCTGGTTCTTCCACTGTGGGGTGCCCATGCCAGAGGCAGGGCCTGTAGCAGTGCGTCCTGTGTGCACAGAGCCTCCCAGAGCCATAACTGGGGGATCAATGGTTGAATTCGGGTTGAGCTCAGAATAAAGCCCCCTGAAACTGGTGTCTCTGTGTAGGTGTTAAACCAAGAGCAGTAAACAAAAAGAGAAAAGTCAAACAATACCTCTAGTTGTTTCTGCTAATTGAGACTCCCATCTGCTAGGTGGGTCTAAGAACCTATATGTTCTCTGAATGAACACGTGGTGCTTATCACTGCCCAGCTTGGACTAGAACTCTCAGTGCCTGGTTTCAGCACTAACCACTCCCAGGTTCTAAGTCCCCTCAGGGCAGTTCACTGCTACCCCACCCAAGTCATCCTGCCGGCGGAGGGTAGGTAGAATGGGCAATCATAATCCCAGATGCCCAGTCAAATTGGAATTTCTGGTAAACAACAAATCATTGTTTAGTTATGCATGACCCATGTGACATGTGGGACATACTGATAGTACGCTACGTATTCACTGTTCATCTGAAATTCATATTTAACCGGGCATCTTGGATTTTATCAAGCAGTGCTACTCCCGCAGCCCACTTGGTGGCTGGCATTTGCTGCCAAACTGGTTGCTGGAGAAGCAGTAAAATATCCTGCTTTGCAAAAGTACTGAGGGATAAAATACTACAGGCTGCAGCCGCGGTTTTTCTTCCCCTTGTGTCATTTCTGGAGGGCGTTTTCACCATACAGAAAGCCTGCATCTCGAGGGATGCAGATGAGACCGTCCCAGAGGGGTAAAATAAGTTAGAAAGTAGCTAGAAAACAACCCCAGGGAAGCTGAGACCCGCGCTTCATCTGCCGAGTCTTTTCTTCTCGTTAATTCATAACACCATCTTTTAAATCCTGGACTAGAATTCAAGAACTGTTTGTGCGTGAGTGTGCCAGTCCTCCTAAGGGACTCTCGCTCCGCCAACTGAGCGCCCTCCGCGCGTTCTTGGTGCCACAGTGGCCTCCAGTGGTCGACCGAGGAACCGCAGTCGGTCTCCGCCGCCGGCCAGAACGCGAGGCCGGCCTCGCAAGTGCGGTAGGCGAGACACCTCCGGGCCCGGGATGCGTGGGAGGATCTCAGCCGAAAGGCACAAATCCAAGTGCGCCACGTGGAAACAAAGCTCTTGCCTGTGGCTGTGAAGCTCCGACCAGACCAAGGTTATATTTCATCTTGCGTGCCAATGTGGAACGCGTCTGCTGACCCAGTTTTACAGTCGTTCTCTTCCAAATGGATTCGGCTTTGTGAATCTTCTTTAACTATCAAGCCCTGATGATGGAAACGTCAAAAAAAAATCATTTAAATAGAGAGAAGACTGGCCTCGGAATTGATTCTTATTCTACCAGTTGGTGATACTTAAAGGGCTAGCTGGAGGATGTAGGCAAAGTAAACCACTGGAATGAGGACTCTCACCCCCAGCTCTCGCCTCTTACCTCCAACCTAGCAACAGTCTCGCTTCATTTCCGAGCAAGGGCTGCACTGCCGATCCATTATTGAAAACACACGACTCCCAGAACCTTGTTCATTTTCATATATGCAGCTCGGGGCAAAAGGTTCTCTGCTCCAGCTTCTCTTTGATTTGAAAGCAATACAAAGAATAAAGGGAAATGAAAAATATGGCCATAGAGGGGCCGGCTCTTGATCCTGAAACACACACACGCACACATACACGTGCATCTTCCAGGTACATACAAAGGCACTTTTCAGCATGGGTGGTCACCCGCCTTTCCCCTCTCACAGTGTGATATTCTGGCAGCGTCACAGCTTTGAGCCGGCTAGTTTGCACATCATTTCAGCTGAAATCTACCTCCCGGGTGGGGAGACCCAAGGAGAGGAGCTGATGCCCTTGCAGCAGCCCCTGCAGGGGGCCACGAAGAATTGGATTACAGGTGGTGGGAAAAGTGTGTGAACCTGGGTCTGAGGCCTGCCCCCTGGGGCACCTGCAGATCCTTGGCCTAGAGGCTGCCGGGCTCTGCGCTTCAGCGCCCCCTCGTGGAATAACGAGCTGCGTGGGAGTCCTCCCAAGTCTAGTCTCTCTCAATGCACTGGAGCCTTTGTGCGTGCGTGCCTGCTCAGTTGCTCAGTCCTGTTGGACTCATTGGGCTCCTCTGTCCATGAGGTTATTCCAGCAAGAATATTGGACTGGGTAGCCATTTCCTGCTCCAGGGGATCTTTCCTACCCAGGGATTGAACCCACATCTCCTGCGTCTCCCACACTGCAAGAGGATCCTTTAGCCCTATCACCACCTGAGGAGCCCCAAGATGCCTTTAGTCTTCATCAAATTGTTTTTAATTCCTTTTGTTCATTCATTTCACAAACATCAGTTCAGTTCAGTAGCTCAGCCGTGTCCAACTCTGTGACCCCATGAACCACAGCATGCCAGGCCTCCCTGTCCATCACCAATTCCCAGAGTCCACCCAAACCCATGTCCATTGAGTTGGTGATGCCATCCAACCATCTCATCCTCTGTGTCCCCTTCTTCTCCTGCCCTCAATCTTTCCCAGCATCAGGGTCTTTACAAATGAGTCAGCTTTTTGCATCAGGTGGCCAAAATATTGGAGTTTCAGCTTTGTCATCAGTCCTTTCGATGAACACCCAGGACTGATCTTTCGGATGAACTGGTTGGATCTCCTTGCAGTCCAAAGGATTCTCAAGAGTCTTCTCCAACACCACAGTCCAAAAGCATCAATTCTTGGGTACTCAGCTTTCTTTATAGTCCAACTCTCAACATCCATACATGACCCCTGGAAAAACCATAGCCTTGACTGGATGGACCTTTGTTGACAAAGTAATATCTCTGCTTTTTAATATGCTGTCTAGGTTGGTAATAACTTTCCTTCCAAGGAGTAAGTGTCTTTTAATTTCATTTGAATCCCAAAGAAAGGCAATGCCAAACAATGCTCATCTCAGCAATGAGCAATGCTCAACAATTTCACTCATCTCACACGCTAGTAAAGTAATGCTCAAAATTCTCCAAACCAGGCTTCAGCAATATGTGCACTGTGAACTTCCAGATGTTCAAGCTGGTTTTAGAAAAGGCAGAGGAACCAGAGATCAAATTGCCAACATCCACTGGATCATCAAAAAAGCAAGAGAGTTCCAGAAAACATCTATTTCTGCTTTATTGACTATGCCAAAGCCTTTGACTATGTGGATCACAATAAACTGGAAAATTCTGAAAGAGATGGGAATTCACAAACATGAGTGTGCCTAAAGTGTGCCAGGCACTGGGTTAGAGGCTTAACATAGGGAAATGAATAAGGAATGCCCCTTTCCTGAGAACAAGGTCATTGCAAAGTGACAGAAAGTGTACCTGAGGAGAGGGATCAGCTTGGTGCTCTGCCCCGCTGATGGGAGTGCAAATTTGGGCCTTCCTTCAGAGGCCAGTTTGGCATCAGCTTCCAAATTGTCACATGCATACCTTATATGAACCAGGAGTCCTGGTTGCTTGAAAGCAGAAAAGATGTTGGCTTTTTTTTTCTTAAGGCTATGGAGTAACTCACAGGGCCCCAGGGGAGGCTGCAGTCTCAGGCTCAGGTATGGACATAGGTGAGCAGGCAGCTGCCACGACCATAGCCAAAATTGCAATTATGAAGTAGTCAGACACTGGTGGCTGCCACTTGCCTGCTGTGGGTGCAGAGCCTGTGTGTTGCGCCACCATCACCTCCTATGGCCAAATGGGGGGAGGGTGTCTGCCTGGCTGGGTGGACGTCACACACCTGCTCTCTAGACACAAAGGAGCCACAGGGAAGGTGGGCACCCAACATTTTGTGCCTCCACAATGGCAAGTGGGCTATGCCTTCTACCCAAAAGTAGAGCCCCACAAGATGGTGATGTTGATGGCCAAAATCATGACAAATGTCCTCCACACACATGTTGACCTGGAAATTCCATTTCTACATTTTAATCATTTAGAATTACATTAATACTTCACAAGTACTCATTTATCCCACAAATATTTGTTGTCTATATTACCATGTACTAGGCACTGTGAGAAAAAAGTGCAAAAATGGACACTCTGTGCCCCCATGAGCTTCCTGGGGAAACAGATATAAATGGAATCAGTCCCAAAGCAAGTGTGACAGTACAAGCGAGCTGAGGGCTATGAAGGAGTCGGGTGGGCATGATGCCACCTGGCCCAGTCAGAGGCAGCAGGGAAGAAGGCTCTTGGGAGGTGAGGGTCCAGCTGTCCCTGAAGACAGAGGAGGAGGCATCAGGACTTAGAGGCCTGTCTGTAGGGACAAAACCATGAAGGGCCTACAGAAAGGCCAGGTTAAATCATTTTCTGCTTGCCCTTATTTCACTAGGAAGCCGTTGACACATTTGGAGGTGGTGGTGGTGGTTTAGTCACTAAGTCGTGTCTGACTCTTTGCAGTGCTATGGATTGTACCCTGCCGGGTTCCTCTGTACATGGGATTCCCCAGGCAAGAATAGTGGGGTGAGTTTCCATGCCCTTCTCCAGGGGATTTCCCAACCCAGGGATCAAACCCAGGTCTCCTGAACTGTAGGTGGATTCTTTACCAACTGAGCCACCACGAAAGCCTGTGAGGGATGTACAAACGGTGACATGATCAGATTTGCATTTTGCAAAGCTCAGAACTGTGTGAACTGGACTGGGGTGCAGAAAGAGCAGGAAACCCAAGGAAGTGGTTATGCATCCAAATTTTTGGGGATGGCAGCACAAATATGAAGGTCAAGGCTGGGCACAGCAGCAGTCTTGGTGTTAACCTTTGTAGAAATAGCCACGTGGATGAGCAGTCATGAGAGAGAAAGGACACATCAAGTTTTCAGGCTTTGTCCTCAAGGAAACAGCATCACGTGCTCACATGGAAATGCGTCAGAATTGTGTCAGGAAGTTGGGGCTAGGGAAGCCCTTAGAGATCATACAGTGTGAAAGGCAGGTTATAAAATATGGAGAAAAATAGGATGCAGAACAAGGTCCAATCGCTGCATATATTGTGCACAGGAAGGGCTACATTATTGTAGTGTTACAGTGTTATAGTATTAGATTATCTTCGCTTTGTATATTTTCTGTGATAAATATGTAAATACTTTTGCAATAAGGGAGGAATAAAATCTTATTTTTTAAAATAAATTACCTAGTATATATATATAACTCTTTTATTATCAGAGAGGAAGCTGAGATGGGAAAATCTATGGATAGGAAGAAAGGAGTAATCCAATTAATTACTACCATAGAAACATTTTTTGTTGCTGTTGTTTAAAAATGTTCATCTGTATTTGAAAACTCCTTGCCCTCTTGAAAGATTTTTTTCAAAGCTATATGCAAAGGGCCACTCCCTATTTTAATAATTGAATGTGTCTTCCCCAAATCATAAAAGTTCCAGAGACAGAAGGAGTATTTGGAGTCAGCTGCACTCCAGCAAATGATTACCTGCCAGGGTCTCTGGATCTTGGCATTCCTGCCACATGGGCCAGCTGACTTTTGTCCTGTGCATGCTTCCTATCTTTCCTGTCCTCTCACCACTCAATGTTAGCATCCCTCCCCCAACTTGTGACAACAAAAAGTGACTCCAGACATTGCCAAATGTCCCAAAGGGAAGAATAACACGCATTGAGAACCACTGGCCTAAGTGTTGCTTACATACCTCAGGTGACAGAGACCTCACCACACCTATAAACAAGCTTTTCCAACTCGGAGTTGCTGTTGGAGAGTTCAGCATTTCACTGAGTGACCATCTGTCTCCCTCCAGCTTCTTTCCTTGGGGCTGGTAGCAACTGTGTCCAATCTCCCTTTCCTATGATGCTTCTGTAGAGATCAACATAGTGCCCTGCTCTGCTCCCCACTGCCCCCCCTCCACCTGCTGCCAAATCTTTTCTCTCCCAAGTTGAGCATTCCTCCTTCAGCTGTCCCTAACAGGACAGGTTGGGTCTTCTGTGGGTCCATGACTGCGCCAGGTCCTCAGTTACATATGATACTTCAGGTGCTGGCTGGCCGTGGAGTGATCATGATCACCTCCCTCCTCTTGGATGCTCATTCATGTAGGATACTTCAGGTGCTGGCTGGCCGTGGAGTGATCATGATCACCTCCCTCCTCTTGGATGCTCATTCATGTAGTCCGCAGCTATGTCACACCAGGACAGCATTCTGAGCTGCTGGCCAAAACACTGAAGCTTTGTGTGACACCATTCTCTTCGGTCACTCCCCACACCCACACCCTCCCCTTGCCTCCTTAGGACTATGTTTATCCTTCTCAAATTTCACTTCACAGGAAGTCTGTAACAATGCTTGTCTCAGGGGACAGCAGGGTGGCTAAGGATGGGATGATCCGCAGCTATGTCACACCAGGACAGCATTCTGAGCTGCTGGCCAAAACACTGAAGCTTTGTGTGACACCATTCTCTTCGGTCACTCCCCACACCCACACCCTCCCCTTGCCTCCTTAGGACTATGTTTATCCTTCTCAAATTTCACTTCACAGGAAGTCTGTAACAATGCTTGTCTCAGGGGACAGCAGGGTGGCTAAGGATGGGATGGAAGAGAAACTGAATTGCACACAATGAAGATTGCATACACATCTGTGCTTTTTAAACTTTTTGCTGCATGCATATATTCTCTGGTCACAGTAAACAAGCCAGCAAATAGACCCATGGGACATACTTCACCTGCTTAGGGTCACCCAGTCCATCCAATCTGTCCTGACCCATTTGGAAAGGGATGATGGATCTTCTGGAGTCCTCACTTTCATCCTCAAAGACCTTCCAATTCTTTACTTAAAGCCATCCATGAGGCCAGGTGGAAAAAGACAAGGCTAGGCTCACCAAGGTACTTTTAAATCAAGGTACTGAGTGGTGACTTTTGCAGCTGGGACCCCAGGATTCCACTCACTTCATTCAAGAAAACAAGTTGGCCCTCCTCTAAGTCATTACTATTGCGTATCTGGTTTCCCTAAACAGAGACCCACCGACTGGCCACCTTGCTTGCTTCCTCCTTCTTTCTGGGAAGTCTCTAACTACAGGGCAAGCTGGCAGAAGTACACCACCCAGAAAGGTGTTTCTAGAACACTCTGGTGCAACTCACCCCTCTCACCAAGAACCCAGCTCCTGCAGCCACCCCATGGCACACCTGGACTGTGGTGCTGAGAGCTGCTGAAGGCCTTATTCATTTAAGGGCAGCGGCAAGCCATCTTGAAGCAACAGTAAGAATTGCACACACTGATAATGGCAAATTTATGTGATTTATTCATACAATAACTCATGGTGCACTTAAACACATATACAAGGCCACATTTCAATAGCGTGGAAGAGATTAATTGATAAAACCTGTTAAGTAAATAATGAGTTTTGAATCTAAATCACTTGCAAAAGGTTCTTTCCAAAACACTCAAAACAATGATAAATTAGGACAAGGGTTTGGTAAATGTCAGCCTAGGTCCTGCTGCAAAACCTCTCCCCTGCATAAATCCCAATGCCTGTAGCAGGCAGGAAAAAGCAAAAGCACTTATTAACTCTTGGCCTTTGTTTGCATCCTAACTCTTGCTCTCTGGCCAGTGCCAAGTACACTAGACCTTGTGTCTTTGTTTCCCAGGGCTTTGCTCCTCCTGCCCAGGCTGTGCCACGTGATCCTGTGCAGGTACCTCATCCAGAGCCAAGCCAAACCACAACTGTCTTCTCCAGCTTGTACTTGTTTCCATCGGAGGCCCAGAATCACAGCCTCGAATCCAGAGCCAGGTATGGCCATCATCTGGTGACTAGGGCCATTGGCTCCCAGCCATCTTGGGCAGGAAACTCTGTTTCAAAGAAAAACCCTTGAGGGTGGGCTCTTGACCACATCAGAGACTTGACAGGGAGGCAGCCTCTGTCCCAGCAAATGAGTACATGGAAGAGACACCCAAGGAGCTTCAGTAGCACATGGAGGGCAAGTCCCCAACACAAGTGAAGGCTCTGAGCATCACAACAGTATGGTGACCTGACTGGCCCTATCAGTGACAGCCTTCTCAGCTTCAAGGTCTCTTTCACAGATACTGCCCAAGGTGGGCGGGGTGAGGTTGACAGCAGGTTCAACCACAAGGGGCTGTACCTAAGGCCCAAAGAGACGATGGGCAGAGGCCAACATGGGCAGCTGGCTTCCAGCTCAATGTGAGCCCGGGCCAGAATCTGAGACTCAGAGGAGGAGCTATAACCAGTTGGACTTGGGCACTGGGGAAGAAGCTGAGCCTCATTTGGGAATGTGTACACTCTCATTCTCACAGTGAGGTGGGACAGCTTAGACACCTGGCAGGTGTCACTGAAGTTGGCCTGAAGGAGGAGGGCAGCCCCTTACAAGGGTCTGGAGAAATCTTGCCTTCTGTAGCAGGCAGAGTCTTCTCTCTCAGCACAACCCACCATTTTTAACTGCTTAGAGGTGAACATGGGCTGGGTATTTGTACACATACATTCACAGCAGCATTATTTGTAGCAGCCAAAAGGTAGAAACACCCCAAGTGCCCTCAGGGATGAATGGATAAACACAATGCAGTCTATCCATGCCATGGAACAGTATTCAGCCCTAAAAAGAAAGGACATTAAGGCACCTGCTATGATGTGGGTGAACCTTAAAGATATTCTAAGGGAAAGAAGCCAGGCACAAAATGCAACTAAATGCATGATCTCACTGCTATGAGGTTCACAAAATAATCAAACTCAGAGACAAAAAGTAGAATGGTGGCTACCAGGGGCTGGGGAAAGGAAAGAATGGGGAGTAACTGTTGGATGGGGACAGTTTCACTTTTGCAAGAGGAAGAGTTCTGAGGATGGACGCTGGTAATAGCAGCATAACACTGACTGTCCTTAATCCACGGTGTGTGCACTTAATAATGTGTGAGATGGTAAATTGGACATTATATGCATTTTACTACAGTTTTTTAAAGCATACAGAAGTTGAAAATTTCTGTCAAAAAAAAAAAAAAAAAAGATTAACGTAGGAAGGGTGGTGCAGTCATGACAACTGTAACCAAGAACTGCTGGCAACGTGAAAAAGCAGGCTAACATTACCTTAGACCGAACACCTGAACACAGGATTTAATGTGGTAGGTGTCCAGGTGTCTGGAGGTGGCTACTGGTCATCCTCACCATTTCCCATGCCTTCCCAATTTTACACAATGAGCATATATACTCTTCTGATCATGGGGAGAAGAGAGAGGGTAAATTAAGTATAAAAACCATACACAAGAAAAGGAGAGGAATACGAATATTTATTAAATCTCTAGACTGGGATGGGTCTCATGTTCAATAGGAAAAGACAGAGAAGAAATCACATAGGAAAAGAACAATTTGTTTGATTATTTAAGAAAGCAAACCCAAAATTTAAAGGCAAACTCACATGAGATATACAAATGCCCAACAAATGTACACAGAGAACAATGATCAAGGCCATTAATAAGTAAAGAATTCAAAGCTCAAATAGGATTCTACTTTCAGCTATTATTGGGAGGGTGAGTTTTTTTGTTTGTTTTTATGGTCTGTATTATCTGTATGCTTATTTGCTTTATTTTCAGTTTTACTATCCTAAGGGAGCAGGAAAGGACTAAAATGGAGATGCTTTCGGCAACTTGGCACTAAGTGCCCATCATAAGGGATTAATGTGAAACACACAAACACATTTTATTCATAAAGTTGCTTCTCACAACATTATTTACAATACTGAAAATCTGGAAATTGACTAAATTGCCAATGACTGAAAGAAAGTTTAGGAAATTAAGATAAAACTACATAACACACTACCACCAATATAAAGTATCTGTAATAAC
>SJYC01054076.1:0-26516 GCA_006408675.1 Madoqua kirkii
TGTAAGAAAGTTCCCTTTTCTCCACACCCTCTCCAGCATTTATTGCTTGTAGACTTTGGATCCCAGCCATTCTGACTGGCGTGAACTTGTACCTCATTGTGGTCTTGATTTGCATTTCTCAGATGTGTATAAGAGACAGACTCTGACTGCTCAGCGGAGGTCTGTGTAGACCCAGAAGTAGGCACTAACGGTGTTCTCAAAGGGCAAGATCAAAGAGGGATTTCAGGAAGACACATGGATTTTGAGGGGAGCAGGGAAGGAAAGAGGGGGGGAGGTAAACTACTTGGGAAGGAGGAGGGAAGGGCTGGGGTGACAGCGATGGTGGCGGAGAGGAAGAGATCAGTTGGCAGAGGGAACTCCCTGCTCTGCATTTACACCAAACACACGTGGCTCCTCGCTGGACAAGCTTTTGCAGGCAAACAGGAGACAATCAGCCCATGAGAGGAACCTGTCAACAGCTAGGTGGATCAAGTCAACCAGTTCAGAGTTAACCCAGGGCAGCTCTGTTCATTTTACTTTCTGCCACATGGAAAGGCTATAGCATCTGTCTGATACAGTGCCCCAGTGCTCTACCCACACTGGCTCTTAAGCACTTGAAATAGGACAAGTGCAACAGAAATTCTGCTTTTAAAATGTTGGTTGTAATTTCATTCATTGAAATTTAAAGTCACTGGGGCCTAGTGGCTACTGGTCAGCACACACATGGCAATAGTTCTCAAAGGGCACTCTTTGGAGGACAAGGGTCAGAAGTGCAGCTTCTCAGACCCCGCCCAGACACCCTGAAGCAGAAGCTGCCCCTTCATGTATCTGAGCCTCTGAATTAGGGCCACTCAAGATTTCTGAGATCACTGGTCTGGGTTTCAAGTAAACTGCATGAAAGACTCCCTGGCTCAAGTGAAATAGGGATTTCTACAAAGAATGACTAGAGAACCATTCATAAAATGTGTCTGGTTCAGCAGGGTTGGAGAAAAGTTACGTGATGCAATGAAGATGTGGTTTCCCTAAGCCTGGTCAAGATAAGGAATGTGGTCAGCTTTGATATGTGAAAACCAGAGAGCTGCTGCTTGTCTAGATGAATGCTGGAGACGTGCACAAGTGGCTCCACCCTGGCATCAGTGTCAAAAACACAAAAAGCAACCGTCACCTGTAGCTGATTTAGAAGAGCATGCCCCTGCATGTGAAATGCAGCCCAGTTTCTAAAAGGAGACATTTGTAAAGGGAGGCCAAGGAAAGCTAAGACCTAAGGAGAGAAGCAGCATTCTGAGCCTGCACCCTCACCGAGAAAAGAGAAGACAGAAGCTCTTCCAGCAGAGTCAGATCTACATGCAAAATGCCCCCAAGCAGACCCAGCAGTGGCTTTTGTCACGCAGGTGAGAGACAGCCAGGATGCAAGTCACTCTGCTCTTTTCAGCACAGTTCAGCTTACAACTTCAGCAAGAGGAAATTTGGAGATTTTCTGACACTAAAATGTGCTTCAAGAAATAAAGAGAAAAAACGATGAAGTGTACAGATGATAGTCAACCAGGAATTCAAAATAAAAGCTTTGAAATAAAAGCTTTATAACTGTAAACTAGGAGATAAAGCTAAATACCCTGAAAATACATCATGAGAAACTGGACTGGATTGTAAAATTCTGCACTGAAGTGATATGAGCAGTAGAGAGGATGGAAAAGGAAAAAGAAAAGGCTGAAGGACACCATCCACAAAAGCGGAGGCTTCCAGAGGAGAGATGGGATCAGCAGAGAGGAACAGGGCCCTTTACTCCTCAAGTACAAACTGTTGGCAGAACATGAAGTCACTGAATCAATTAGAAGACTGTTGTGTCACCATATACGCCTCCATTGCAGGCTTAGTAAAAACAAAAATCTGTATTTGAAATTTTACTGATTTGAAGTAATCTTATAATATCTTGCCTTTTTGGTTACAATGTAATACAGTGCAGTAAATTAATTTGCTGTATTTTGGTTCACAAACTTTTAAACACCAAAGCAGCACATGTAAAGAATTATAAGAAGTTACTTTAATACAGGACTACATTAATGTTTATTAACAGAGTGCTTCACTCTTCTGATGACTACTGATGACTGATCAACATGTAGTGAACATGACCTGTGAATATTCCATTATTCTTAAGATGACATAGGCTAAACTTATTACTACTACCTGCCTTTCCTGGTAACTTTGTTTAGTGAATATAGAACTACCATCTGGAGAATTAGAAATCATCTAATATGATATTAATGAATAGCTTTCACAGTTCTCAAAAGAATTTAGAATTTACTTAAATTAATGCTATTTGTAATAGCAACTAACAGTGGACTATTTCCTTCCTGCCTCCTGGATAAATACATGTCTGCAATCAACAATCTCCAGAGAAGTAGAACGCTAATGGTTTTGAATGCCTCAATTCAGGGATATAGTTATGCCTTCAACTATTTTCCACTGTGAATAAAGATGCCTTTTAAAGATGGCTGTGGTGATCAAGGGTCATATTACTTGCTAACAAAATATTGTCTGCGCCAGAAGGTCTCTGAAAATTTTTAACTAAGTTTCTCATACATGGCATGCCTCTAGTTTACTTAGCATTATTTATTATTTGATATAGAAATTCCATGGTAATCACCTCATGCATATTTTATTTTTGGATTTGAAGATTTGCAATCTTGGAAAAGTTAGAGCTAGACTTTCAGGTATTGGCATCTAGCATTATTAAGTTTACGTTAAAAAAATAAAACCTAGGGTACATGTTGATATAATATTTGACTATATCAGGTTAAATTAGATATGTTATTAAATTATAAACAAAAGAACCAGGAATTATAGTGTCAAACCTAATTTGACATGTGGTTACATTTTGAAATGTACTACATTTCACAAATAATTGAAGTATTATATTTCTTGAGTACAGTGCTATGTTCAGTTACTATGCTCTTGATAGCTGAAGCTATGACAATTTCAACTTGCTCACTCTGTGCTTATTCATTCAATAAATAAACTATGACTGTTACCAAAAAAAAAAAGAAAAAAGAAAAAGGTTCAGCCCAATTATGACAAAATCAAAAGTTGCAGCTGTTACATATTCTTAGGCCAAATTACTGATGCAGGTTTTAACTCCCTGTCCCTGGGGTTGATTCCAATAGTATGGGTAATCATGAAAAACCAGCTCTAATTCCTTCTCTCACTGGCATTATATATGATCTCTGTAGTTGGGGAACTCCAAGGATGAATGATTGGGGAAGGGTTCCACCCTGGGAATCATTATACACATTGTGATCCTGCAAAGGGTCAGAAGCTACAAAATATAGTTCCCCTGCATGGATGTCTGAAAAATTAGCCAGAAACTCCTGTGGATTGAAGCCCACCCACACAGTATACCTGTAGTCTACCGTGCGTATGGAATAGCCCATGACCTTTATATCTTCTAAGCTCGGCTTGTCAGAATTCCACTGAGGAGAGTCTGCGGGCCGAGGATACTGGCTATAGGCGATCAACTCCCGGGGATTACCGCGGACGTGGGGCTCCTCTTCCTCACCATGGCCCTCAAAGAGCTTCAGGAGGTTCCGGCCTTCTCGGCACAGCTCCACGTGAAACGAGGGGATGGGGCAGCGTGGAGGGACACGGAGCCCCGCAAGTCCAGCAAGTGTGGGGAAGAGAGAGAGCAGCTCCACCAGGTCCCCAGTTTGCCGGCCTGAAAGAGGAAGCCACCCCATGGAGCAGGTTACAGCCCCACATGCAGACTTGTGTTCTTTTACAGCATTTATTTTTAGCCCAAGAGCTTTAGGAACAAAACCAATTCAGGTCCTCACCCAACAGCAGGGCAGAATGGAGGTGCCCTCAGCTTGCTGGCACTGTTAGAAATGATTTAAATGTAGGACCCACCAGTGTCTTGGTGATTCAGGCAAGGCCCAGACTGCTGAGGAAAGTCTGTTGAGGACAGTCTGTTCCCAGCCTCACAGCATCGCCCAGCTGATCCCTCCTTTCTGGGTATCTGCATCTCATCCATCTCCCTCTTATTGTTGTAAAATGCAAACATGAAATTTACCGCTGTGACCAGATTTTTGTGCCCAGGTTAGGGGCACTTAGGACGTTCCCACTGTTGTATAGCCATGCTCACCACCCAGCACAGAACTATCTTCACCTTGCACAGCTGAAACTGTCCCTGTGAAATGACACCTCCAGCTCCTGGCACCACCCTTCTACTATCTGTCTCTGTGTGTCTACTGCTCTAGGCACCTCACAAACACGAATCACATAGTGTTTGTCTTTTTGTGCCTGGCTTCTTTCACTTAGCATCATGTTTTCAGAGTCTACCGGGGTCGTAGCACACGTCAGTTTCCTTCCCTTTTAAGGCTGGACGACAGCCCACTGTATGGGTGTGCCATGTTTTGCTTATCCATTCATCTGTCAATGGACACTTGGGTTGCTCCCACCTTTGGGCTACTAATAATACTATGAACATTCTTCTACATAGTTTTCTTGGAGTACCTGCTTTCAGTTCTGTGGGATATATACCTAAGAGTGGAACTGCCAAGTCACGCGATTGTTCTATGTTTAACTTTTTGAAGACCCACCAAACTTTTACATAGGGACTGGATCATTTCACATTGCCACTGGCAAGGCCTGAGGGCTCCTATTTCTCCACACCCTTGGCAGTGTTGCTGTTTTCTGTCTGCTTTGATAAAAGCCATTCTAACAGGTATGAAATGATATCTCACTGTTAATTTATCTTTAAAGGCTAAATCCTGCACTTTATTGTGACCCCTGTTAAAATTTACTGTGACTCTGGGCCATAACTCTAGCCTTTCTGCATCTTTAAGAGTTTGCTTTATATGGCTCAATTTTATTTCCAACACATTTGGTTTGTAAGTAAAATAAAAATAAAGGTAAAGAATATTTTTTAAAAGATACCTTTACAATGGTAAAGCCTGTCTAACACAACCACCTTAACTAGACAGTCCAGCTTGACATCACTAATAATGGCACGGGCCACCACAAAGTGTCCCCAGTGGTATACAGGTGGAACCCACGGCCTCACAGTGTGCAGCATGTGTCCAAAGGGTTTACCCTGAATCTAGTTCTCAGGAAGCAGTCAGACAAACCCAGACTGCGGAACATTGTACAATATAGCTGCCCTGGATACTTGAAAAACATGAGTTCAGGGAGAGACGGGCCCAGGCGGCAGCTGGGCAATTTAACAGGCTCACTGAGGCTGTTAATATCAGGCTCACTGAAGAAAAACTCTACAGATCAAGGGCACAAGCCAGGAGTTTTACCAAGAGAAGGTGGCAGTGTGGTGCATGATGGTGGCGCTAAGTGGGAGAAATGGTGTAGACAGACTCTGAATGAAGAGTGGCAGCAGTGCTGAAGGACTGCTCATCACGTACAGACCGTAAGAGAAAAGACGGGCCACTATCAGCATGGTTTTCTGGCCTGGGCAACCACTGCCATTTCCTGAGAAGAGGAAGAGTGTCAAAGGCTTAAAGTCAAAGGTCAAATATTCAGCTTTGGACACGTTAGACTGGCTGTTGGAAATCCAAGTCCAAAGATCAAAGAAGATATACAGGCTTGAGAGAAAATTTGAAAAGAAATGGGATGACAGTGCAGCAACATCAATTTATAAGCTGCTCAACACCTCCCCTCTTAAGTTTCAAAAAAGATTCTCAGCCTGTCAGAAGATTCCTCCCAGCAAATAAAGGGCTAGGGTCATATGTCTTCAAACTGTTTAACATTTTTATCAATGACATTAAAGAAGACAGTGCATGCAGCACACAGAAATCAAAGGTTTGGAAAAAAACTGAGCAGTAGAGAGCAAACTTGGAAAGATCCAGAAAGGCCAGAACGATGGGCTAAAACCAAGAAAAATTTAAACAAGAGCCACTGATGGGACAGACCTGGTGCCATACCACATGGAGGAGCTGAGGTGGCTAATGCCCCCTTGCAGAGGGCTGAGTCCCAGCCAGAAGGACGCATGTAATGAACTTCTGCTCACCTATAAGGGGGAAGCCCCTGGCCCCTGCCTTGAGCTCAGAACACACTTCTGTCACCTCTATGACGGCTCTCCCCATCTTGGGGTGGCTCCTGCTCTGCCCCTCCCCCTTTCAAGCCCCCATGGACAGGGGCTACCCTCATCAACTCTGGCGCTGCCGCTCCCCGGCCCTAGGTAGAAAGGCCTGTGCTGGGTGGTGAGGGGGTTTCTGTATCAACGAAAGGCATCCCTGCTGTCAAGTAGCATCACTTCTGCATTTCCATACCTGGCTCTGGCATTTCTGAAACGGAATCAAAAGGGTCAGGTAAGGGAAAAACTTCTCGCCTTCCACCGGGAGCGGGGCCGTTCTTCCGGGAACATAGAACATCAGAGGCACTCGCGTAGTGACATCAAAATTACTGTATTTCGCCCATTCTCCATGTTCACCCAGAGCCCATCCTGGTCATAAAAATCAGAGCATGACAGAACATGAATCAGCACCTCACAGCTTGCTCACTTCAGTTAGACACCATTTCATTCCCTGTTGTAAAAGCCAGAGGAAGCAAAAACTCAGCATCTAGAAGAAATTCTGCTAGAATTACCACACAGAAAGGTAGGAGGTAGGCTCATTGTGACTCAAATCACACAAGCTCAGGTCTGCACTTGTGAGTGTGTACCACAAAAATAAGATCTGTGAGACTGGGGCACAGTTTCTCACATTTAAAAAGACACGCGTATCTTTTTCAATTTTTACGAAATACCACAGACCAAAGAAAATAACTTCTGGTTCCACATGCTTAACCTTGATTTGAAAACAATTCCTAAGTCTCCTTTAAAATACCTCTTGTAAAAGACAGCTTGAATACCCCAAGTTGGCAATTTCCAATCACTTTGAGTGCCCTTTTTGATATAAAAAATATAAAAGAGAGAGATTATACATTAAGTATTTCATATTAAAAAATAAGCAAAATCACATCAAGCTGCCATGTACAGGTTCAAGAAGGCTTCTGTGGTTCGGATGTAGGCAGTTCCAGGAGGGCCCTTTAGGAAGGGCCATTTGTCATCAAGTGCAACTGCCTCAGAGCAGAAGCTAGCTTCCGGCTGGCCTGGCCTTCACAGGGCTGCAGGGGCAAGGGTAGCACTGGAGGAGGAAACCGGGCACTGAGAAGGGTTCCGAAGGTGATGGCAGATCATTAGGGAAACAGTGAAAACTTATGACATCTCCATACTTAACAAAATAATATGGGTCATTATAAGGCATAAGGTAGGCTTGTGAGAAATGACATAGAGAACTGTCTGACATTGAGTGGAAAAAACAAACCAGGGAACAAAACAGGACACAAGCCAATTGATCTTGCCATGTTTTACGGCTATACATTATGCACACACACTCATGACATAGAGTGCCATGTATATGCGTGACTGAAGGATGGATACCTATCTGTCAGCACCAGTTAGCTCTGGGCAAATGGGATAAAGGGCAGTGTGCTCTGTGTGCTTCTTTCTCATCACAATGAACACATGCTATGATCTAAAATTGTCCCACTTCATATCTAACAATATTAGAGAATTATTTCCCTGTTTCAAAATAGGACAATGGTAGCACAGTCAAACTTCAAAAGAGCCAAATTTATCAGAAATACTGTTTAGAAAACTGAACTACCTGAGCCTGGCTTCAAAACAATTTGGGGATGGGGGTGTGGGTGAGGATGAGACCAACAAGACTGCTGTGAGTGGATAACTGAGGCACAGGGACATGGGGAAAGGGGCTCACTGGCCCCAAACACACCCCAGAAAAGAATTCTTAGATATTTTCATTATTGGAACATGTGGGAAACGGCCTTAGAGACCCAGAGTAGTGAGCCCCAGGATCCCAGCAGAGGACAGTGGGGGTCAGGCCTGAAGGCCATGTTGGGTTCTGCCAGCACTGTTCTGCACCCTCCTCAGAGAAACTAAGAGTCCTCCAACTGTCTCGGTGAGAAATGGGGGCTCCTGCTGAGTTCACCAAGAAAGCAAAGTTAGTATGAGGTCCATCCTGCCCACCCACCTCCACCAGCCAAGATACTTCTTTGACTCAAAAGAGGCCTGGCCTCCATGGAGAGAAGTCGTGGGGCTAACAAGGTGGACACAAAAGCAGCCAAGACTGCAGACTCAGGGCACTCCTGATTCACGGAAGAGAACACACACCTATTTCACGCAAGTTAGGGAAGTTTTCACAGACAAGTTCAGATGCTTTGAGGGACTCACCAGGGCCATTCAAAACACTTACCATGATCCGAGGTAAGTGCCACGATCGTGCTGCTGGCCAGCTGAAGGTCGTCCAGAGTACTCAAGAGGCGGCCGACCTGTGTATCCAAATAGGATACACAGGCAAAGTAGCTCTGGCGGATTTTTCGCTGCAGATAAAAACAGTAATGCAAATGACTACGATTTAATATGTATGGCATACCCAGATACAGTGCTTGTTTGAGCGTCCCTCCTAAGCCCCAGCCCTTTGGTGCCCTTGGCGACATTTTCAACAAGAACAGAACACTCATTCTCTCCCCATACCCTCGCCTCCATGTGTGTATGTGCTAAGTTGCTCAGTTGTGTCTGACTCTTTGTGACCCCATGGAATATAACCCTCCAGGCTCCTGTATCCATGGATTCTCCAGGCAAGAATACTGGAGTGGGTTGCCATTTCCCTTTTCCAGGGGATCTTCCTGATCCAAGGACTGAAACTGCATCTCTTATGTCTCCTGTATTGGCAGGCAGGTTCTTCACTAGAAGTGCCTTCCACAGCCACAGCCAAATTCTCACTTTTGGGGCAAATGAGCAAATCAGTTTTCACTTTGGGGCATAGATCACACTGGATGGATATGCCTCTTACTATTCTTTTCTGTCTCCTTCACATATCCTTATGAGTCCTAGGAGATGACCATGTACACAGAAACTGACCCCTCAGCCTCCCAAACTCTGAAGTGAAGTGAAGTGAAGTGAGGTCGCTCAGTCGTGTCTGACTCTTTGTGACCCCATGGACTATAGCCCATCAGGCTCCTCAGTCCATGGGATTTTCCAGGCATGAATACTGGAGTGGGTTGCCATTTCCTTCTCCAGGGGATCTTCCCAACCCAGGGAACGAACCCAGGTCTCCCACATTGTAGGCAGATGCTTTACCATCCCAAACTCTGAGAGTCACGCCAAAGATGCCATAAAGCTGTATTCATATCCTGGGCTTCTCTAACAAAGTATGACATACTTGGTGGCTTAAACCAACAGAAACGGATTGTTTCCCAGTTGTGAAGGCCAGAAGTCTAAACTGAAGATGTAGAAAGGGCTTTGCTCTCTCTGAAGGCTCCAGGAGAAGGATGTTCTAGTTTAGGGTGGTGGCTGCAATCTCCAGGGCTCCAGTCTCTGCCCCAGCCACCAGTGGAGTCCTTCTGCTGTCTCTCTCCTCTCATGAGAACCCCAGACACAGTGGATGTGGGCCTGGCTTATGGCAGCATGAGCTCACCCATGTCACATCTTCCAAACAAGGTCACATTCTGAAGCCCTGGGGGTCAGGACTGTCACGGATCTTCCTGAGGGATACAACTCAACCCTAAGGGCAGCCATGAGCAGGCCTCTCCTCTGGGCTGTTTGTCACCTGGCAGGAGATCATAGCCACATTCTCTCCAACAAGCTGCCTACAGTGCACCCTCCCCAGACTCTCAGCCCGAGTGGCTCCTGGAGCAAAAGGTGTCTGCTGGCCTGACCCTGACCCTGTCTTTTTCACGGGAAGGAAGGAGATCATGTTTTCAGTGTCTTCCTGGGCCGTCTGCATCAGTATCTCCATGAAGACTCGTGGGCTGCATGGTGTCCTGGCCCCACTTTGACTCAGAAAGCTGGAAGCTTGGAGTGGAGTCCGAGAACCTGCATTTCGCACAAAGCACACCTAGCAATTCCAACAGGAAGACAGTGTGAAAACACTGTTGTCTGCCTTCCCATGTAGAGGGCCCGTTGGAGTGTTCATGTGGTAACAGAAGGGCAGGGCCACATATGGAATATTCCAGAAAGAGTGTCCTCAACATCTGCTTTGCACTTCAGGGAAGGAGGGCTGGCAAGTCAGCACAAGGAATCCAACTCTGGAATTGCTCTACCCCCACATCATGACAAATGGACCCCAGACACAGCAGCTGGACAGCACGGGCCATGTATATGCCCCACACCCTCTGCACCAAGGCCCCACTCATTAAGCCACCTCCTGACACCAACAGGTGCACATGTCAGCTTTCCCACCAGAATTTCAGCTGGCACAGGAGTCGCCAACCACCCTCCACCTGATAGACTGTCACCTGGATTCAACATCATCTCCCAGCAGTGAGGGTCACCCAGGCCTCATCTCCACCCTGGGGGCCCAGCCAGTGAGTTCCCAAGTCTCCTGAAAATCCCCGTCTTTGGAATGGGGATGCTGAAGGGGAGATTTCTCGATCCACCCAGCCATCCACCCCCGACCCCTGTGCTCCACAGGATGCTTCACACATAGAAACTTGGTACCTATCATCTCCACCCTGGGGGCCCAGCCAGTGAGTTCCCAAGTCTCCTGAAAATCCCCGTCTTTGGAATGGGGATGCTGAAGGGGAGATTTCTCGATCCACCCAGCACATCCACCCCCGACCCCTGTGCTCCACAGGATGCTTCACACATAGAAACTTGGTACCTGAAAGTCAGCAGGAATTGGGCCATAGGGCACACTGAGATTTAAGGCTTGGACGTCTTCCCGCTGCCTGAGGTCCATCCAGGGGTTGTAAGCCACCAGAGGAAGGCCAGCAGGGACCTGGGGGTCAGGAGCCAGGCTGATGTTCTCCAAGGGATACAGCTTCTGAAATTCCTTGGGGGAAAAGCACACAAAGCCACCAGGATGTCACTCTTCTGGCAAAGACACATGCTGGACCTCTTCTCTCAAGCTGTGATGCACTGACAGAGGTGTCTCCCCCTCTGAAACTCACTGTCATGAGATGCCAGTGCTAATGAAATCACTCGACTGGTTTCCTGCAAACCAATCAGCGACAGCTCTCTTCCCTCATAGGGACTGATGCCCTCCTATTTCTGCCACCACCTCCCCTCCAACTAGAAAACATGTGGAGAAGGTGTTGCCAGCTCCCTGAACCACTCTCGTGTTCAGGCAGTCACTGGAGAGCTCACAGGCTACGATTATAACAGTGAAAGCATATGAGACACAGCAAAGGGGACAGTCTGGGGGACACCAGGAACAGTCCCAGTGCAGTCACACAGGATGTGAGTCATTCCCCCAGCAATGAGTTGTTTGACATTTATGCCACGCTACCACCTGGGAAGCGGAGGCTCATGAAAGCCTCAGGGCCCAGGGCCTTGATGAGGCTGGTCACCCAGGTACCCTCTGCCTGCACAGATCAAAATCCCAGACTTGAGGCAGGAAAGCACGGGTTTCTGTGGACAGTCCAGGCCTAGGGAGCAACTCGGCAGTTCTGGGAGAGGGGAGAACACTCACTCCCAGGAGCCAGGTTCCCCAAAGCTGGGCCAAGGTCCAACCTCATGAGCAGGCCCAGGGGTAGGCTAACTCCTTCTGCACGGGACTCAGAAGTGAGTCCCCCTCTGGCAAGAGGGCTGACAGGTCCTGTGAGGAAGGCCCGATGCCCTGGGCCAAAGGCAGACAACCACAGCATCAGAGAGCGGCCTTTGGTCTCCACTCCCATCACAAACAATGGGCATGTTTGTGAAACCAAAAGGATGGGCTGCTCAGGCCTGGGGAAAACATGATAGGGAAAACTGAAAAATATTCTGCAAAAGAACTAACTACATACTCTAAATAATATGCATGTAAGCACAGGATTTGAGGCTCGAACAAGCCATACAGGGCCCTGTGTTTCAAAGCCTGGAGGAAAGGCAGTTAAGTTGACTAAGGTTGCATAGGCCCTGGAGGGGTGTCTCAGGGACCATCGCTTACTGCGGGCTAGGGTGGCCGGCTCTGCTGCCTTGCTCCATGATGATTTTACCATCCACCACTACATGACTCACTGTATCCAAGGAAAAAATCCTCCAGTGGAGGAAGCAGAAATCCCAGCGTTTCCAACTAGATTACTATCCTAAGTCTACTTCTTAGCCTTGACCTCTGAAACCCAGCATCTCACCACTGAGTACACCAGTGTCATCAGGCAGCCCTGGTAACTGGGGACAGCCAAATGTGGCCACCTTTATGATGACCCAGCTATCACAGCTGTGCCGGATCAGCCCTCAGCCAGCTCTTCACCTTGGGGTATCTGAAGGGGATGTGTGGCTTATGGTACCCCACAGCCAGGAAGAAAGGGCTGGCCGATGTTTTCATCTTTCCCAACAACTGTATAGCTTGCTCAGTGCTCTGCTTATCAGGCAGGGTGCCCTCAGGCACATCCACCACATCCACGGGGCACAGCAGGTTGGCATGGAGTTCTCCATCCGGTCCCCTACAGGTCTTTCAAAACAAAACATATAAAATCAGCTTTTTAAATGCAAGAAACAGAAGCCATGAGGGTTTCACACAACCAATTCAGCTTTTTTACCTCCAGAACATTAAGTATTAGTCATCCAGACTAGATAGGCACACAGGAAGCAGTACCAAAATTCAGAAGTGTTTGTTTTCCAGCCAGAGGCCAGAAGTCCACCAGCACTTAGCTTCCTGTTGTGCATCTTCTGTCTATACGTCATAATTAATTAAAGGAAACCCAAGTAAACTAATGATTAAAAAAAAATAGCTGTCTGCAACTCAACAACAACAACAACAATAGACAAAGGACTTGAATACATATTTCCCCAAAGAAGATAGACAGATGGCCAGTAATTACATGTAGAGATACTTACTGTCATTAGGGAAGTGCAAAAAAAAAAAATGTTTCCACTTTCAAAGCCAGAATAAAGCTTCTAAGTGACAGGGCTGCAGTTAACTGGATAAAGTGACAGTCGGTAGAATTTCGAGGTCCTCATGTACATCATGCACAGGATGGAACTGAACCTACTGCTTCACTTCCTAAAGCGGACATGTTGGCCACAAGGCCAATTTCAGTTTGGACCATGGTTTCTGCCTCACAGACACGCAGAGGCGGTGGCAGCTGCTGCCACATCTTGCTCAGGAGCATCCTTTCAGAGACCTGCCTTGCCCACGGCACCCTGCCAGGAAGCCACCACCTGCCTCTCAGCACCCACTCAGCCGCCATGCTCACATGGTCTGCAGCACCCCTGGGGATGCAGTGCAGTCAGACTCATCGCTTTGAGAATGATATGAGGGATGGCTTCAGGGAACTGGCATTTGTGAGGCCACTAAAAGTAGGGAGATGATCTCAGGGAACAGAAGGCATGAGATGCAGTCTTCTAACCTCATTCTGTTAACACTCAAGCCACTGGCCAAAGGTCAGAGCCCTCTGGCTTTCACTATATTCTGAAATGAAAATTGCCACGAATTTAGAAAATTCTGCACCCCACCAATCTCCCCCAATCCACACCCTTCTCCAACATGGTGGCTCTAAAAACCTCTGAGAAACATGTAATTTCTCAGTGCTTTAGCTGGTGTTCTGAATTTCCTAAATGTGAATTTTAGTTGCATTTATACATTGGGGGGAGGTGGTTCCTCTGAACCATCATTAAGTTTCCTTATAGAGTCCTTTTTTTCATAATGCTCTAAAACTTTAAAGCCCCTATCAAAGGTCTCAGCACCAGAACACACCCATTAGGCCCAAGACAGAGAGACAGACAACTGGAAAGCCTTTCTCCCCATCTGGGCTGAGGCACTCAGAGCACAGGTCTGTCTTCTCCCTTCCATGGCTCGGCATCTCCTGTAACCCTCTGCACAGAGCTTTATGCAGGAACACAAAGAACCATTAAATAAGTCTTACACATTAGAGCAGAAACTTCTAGAGCGACACATTCCAGTCAGCTTCTAAAAACTCAGCCACCTCTCCACTGGACCTAATGCTAAAGATCCTAACACTTGTCTCTGTCAATTCTGATCACAAACCAAAGCCAGAAAGTTTACCACAGAACCAGCTAGAAAGAACATAGAATACATGCAACAGTCGACTTTAATTTGTTAGACAGAGAACAAGAGATTCCTCTTCAGAACAGTACCCCTTTCAGAGCCTCACCTTGGTGTTTTCATACTTTTCAGAGGAGGGATGATAAGGTGGAACAGACCAGCTATATGGAGAATCATCACTATGATTGGAAGATATGCCTTGGGGGGAAAAGGAAAAGTCATTAAGTATAGCATATCGAGTCCCTCAATGCCCTCCCCACCCAAAATGTATACTTTGCATATAACTGGGGAAGGGCCAAACCCTTCTTCTGGCCTCAGTCTCCTCATCTATAAGATCAGGAGCTAGGCTAGATGACAAGAAGTCCCCATAAGAGCTGTCCCTCTAGGCTTCTTCCTGAGCACTGAGCACTGGACCTGGCCCCGATGAGCCCTCGCTGGCACCTCTCCCCACCCGACGAGGAAGGCAGCAGAGGCACGGAAACAACCAGGGATGGCTAGGCCAGGGGAGGTTCCATGAAGGGGGTGCCTTGTTGGATGCCAACCAGACAGGAAGTGAGGGGAACGGGACTTGAACCCCTGCCTTAGGACATTGGGTCCAGTGCTCGTTCATGACGCAGAAACCCACCCAAGCTCAGTAGTCCAGTCTATTTGGGAAAACAAAATAACGACATGCAATACCCAGGAATGACAGCAGGCCTCTGGGGAGGAGAAGCACTGTGGAAGCAGGGAGCCCTGGGCACAGAGGGGACATGGGTCCGGGCAGGGGGCGCAGTGAGGGCCCTGGACAGAGGGAGGGAGGGAAAGCCTGTGTAGCAGGGAGGAGGTGAGAGGGCAGCACGGGCAAACAAGGGGACTGCCATGACGAGCTGGGCAAGGTGGGCCTGAGGCAAAGGGGCAGCAGGCAGAGGGCTTCTCAACACCACAGGCACCGAGACATGGCTCAGACCTGCTCCAAACTCCAGCACTGGCCTCCATGCCCATGCAACCTTGGGCAGTGACCTAACCTACCTACTCAGCCTCAGTTTCCTCCCTGGGGAAGTGACACCCATGAAAAAACCCCGCCCCCAGCCTGCCAGAGGATCAGGGTGGTGGCTAGGCACTCAGCCAGGCCAAGTCAGCATCGGGCAGGCCCCTCCCTGACAGAACCAGTTCTTGAGAACAAAGACCCTCTTGAAAAATGTATCTCCACAGGGCTGCAGTGCTGCATTCATCGTCCCCACTAAGACAATTTCATGAACTCATTCTTGGGAGGAAGGAGGCCCCCTTCCTGAAGCACCATGTCCCCTCCACTGTATCTCCTTTCCCAGGCTCTCCCTCCAGTGGTGCTCAGGTGAGTGTCAAGATAAGAGCAGAAAGTTCTAGTGCTGCCAGCCTTTCGGCCATGCAACATGATTCCTGGCAGATCCGCCTTCAAAACTGGGCCCAACTTTGCAGCCCCTCCTGGTAAGTGCTCCGTTGGAGACAGAGCTTGGACTCACACTGCACCCCCATGCTCCCCTGGGAAGGGAATCAATGCAGCTGCCACTCCAGCTTCCCAGAGGAAGAATGGCAGGATCAAAGATGATAAAGATTTGCCCGAGGTCAACTGCACCAGCCAAGCAGTGGCAGGATTGAGGGCAGGAGGAGAAGGAGACAACAGAAGATGAGATGGTTGGATGGCAGCACCGATTCAACGGACATGAGTTTGAGCAAGCTCCGGGAGTTGGTGATGCACGTTGGCTCACATTGGTGAGCCCCACGTGCTGCAGTCCATGGGGTCACAAAGATTTGGACCCGACTGGGTGAGGGAACAACAACAAAGCAGTGGCAGAGCTGGGACTGGAAGCCAGGGGTCTACACCCCAGTGCTACTGCCCATCAGCAATTCACTCTGCCTCCAGAGATGCCCATCCCATGGAAGGCAGAAGTGAGAGAGCCTGAAAACAAGGAGGACTAAACTACTGTACATGTCTCTGTTACCACCGTGCTGCCATTAAAAACGATGGCGTCAATAGTCACTACGTGGGGAAATGCTTGTGCTTAAAACACTCACAGTATATAACTGTACATACAGGCAAATCTCAAATCAGAAAAATAATGCACTCATCAAAATACAGCTCTTCCCCATGTGCCACAAGTACAAGTAATTTATACTCTTTAGTTTATACTTGGAGAAGGCAATGGCACCCCATTCCGGTACTCTTGCCTGGAGAATCCCAGAGACAGGGGAGTCTAGTGGTCTGCCGTCTATGGGGTCGCAGAGTTGGACACGACTGAAATGACTTAGCAGTAGCAGCAGCAGTGGTTTAAACTTTCCTTCTTTTCCACCCAACTTTTTGCAAAATAACCATGAATTACTTCAAGGTAAAAAAAAAAAAAAAAAGTATGTGCTTCAGCATTCTCATTTTGGCATTAAAGAGAGCCAGTTACTCGGTCGTGTTGAAGGTCAGAGACCCTGGTACCAGCTCACTCTCCTCTTTCTGACCTAACTCACAGACAGTGGGCAGACAACCCCCACAAAACTGCAGCCTCTTCACTGGGCACTGAGCACTGGACCTGGCAAGTCAACAGAGCTGCCCTTATCTTAATTTACTGCCAGGAAGCCCAGGGTACAGGGGGTCAGGTGCAGAGCTGGACTCACGGGCAGCTGGCCCCCACGAGGTGAGAAGTGCTACTTTGGACAAAGACGTCAGTGACTAACAAGGTGTCCACCGAGCCCAAAAAGGCCTCTGCAGAGATAGCTCCAATCCCAGGAGGGGTCTCCAGTCCCTAGGCACAAAAGAAGAGAGAGCCCAGACTCTGCAGGGCAAGCAGTACCAGGGTGAAAGACTTTTCCAACCGACATGGTCATGTAGCCGTTCTCCTTGAAGTACTGGGGGATGGTAGAGAAGTTTCCAGCGTGCACCCTCCAGTAGGAGTTGAAGTCATACAGGCGGGTGGTGTCTGGTCTCCTCCCAGTGAGGAAGGACACGCGGCTCGGAGCGCACACAGCTTGCTGGTAGGGAGCAGAAGCAGAAGGACACGTCCTCAGAGGAAAACAACGTCTGGCAGCTAAAAGGTAACCAGGCAACCTCCCGGGTTCTCAGCTAACAGCTTGGTGGCTGAGTCATGAAGATCTCAAAGCCAACCAGCTGGATTTGGGCCTAATGCCAGAAAGAAGTCTTTCCCAAGAGGAGCGGAAGGCCCCATCCCCTCCATCCAGCAGATGACTGTGTCCTTCTGCCTGATGGCGTCTCTCGGGGGCCTAGAGCAGACAGGGTCTTGGGGGACGGACCACCATGGCAACACCCCCTCCTTCTCAGCACCATGCAATCCCTAATGTAGGGAAGAAAGCTGAGCAGGACTGGCCTGAGCACAACAGGGCCAGGGCACACCCTCCACCCCAGAAGTACCCCTTGAAAGCAACCAGATGTCTTGCCAGTGGACAACCAGGTTTTCTCAACCACCATTTTCCAGACCATGCTCCCCTTTAATAAAGAGATGCCATCCCACAACCCCCAGTGCACAGTGGGAGGGGGGCACACCGAGAGGTGCCCAGACATACCTGGGCAAAGGCATTCTGGAAGAGAAGGCTGCGGGAGGCCAGTTGGTCGATGTTTGGGGACCTTATGAGCTTGTTCCCATAACAGCCCAGGGAAGGGCGTAGGTCATCCACGATGATGAGAAGGACATTCAGAGGATCTGCATGGGGGAGGGGCTGCAATGAGATCACCTGGACTGACACCTACCCCCCACCAGTGGCAGATGCTAGGGTACCAAGAGGCCTAAGGCTGGCACCGAAGTCTTGACAGCCCAGCCAGCCAGGCCAGGGAGAGTGGAAGCGGACGCACAGTGGAAGCCCAGTCTTGGGTGGCAAGGTTAGGCTCTGGCCGTGGCCTCAAGCCTGGATGAAGGAGGGAGGGAAGGAAGGAGAGAAAGAACAGGGAGGGAGGGCAGAAGGGAGGGGAGAAGCGATGGTCTGTACGAGGGAAGGGAGGAAGGGTGGACGGAATGGTAGGAGAGGAGCGAGGGAGTTAAGGAGGAACATAGCCAGGGAACGAGAGACGGAGTCGCG
Organism: Madoqua kirkii; assembly: GCA_006408675.1. Lineage (NCBI taxonomy): Eukaryota > Metazoa > Chordata > Mammalia > Artiodactyla > Bovidae > Madoqua > Madoqua kirkii. The sequence continues at coordinate 18,000 of SJYC01054076.1, forward strand.
CAATGGGGACGAAGGACGCACCTGTGGCGTTGCCTGGCGCGGCGGGTCCGCGGGAGGCACAGACAGCACCCAGGACCAGGCCAAGCCATAGTAGGGAACGTCTGGGTGGCGGCATTTCTGCCCCTGAGCATCCGCTCCAGGGCGACGGCGGCAGGTTTCGGCAGAGCCGGGCCGCCCCCGCCGCCTGTCCCTCATGGGAAACCCAAGAGAGCAGCGAGGCGGTTGTGGCTGCCGCACAAGCCGGGCTCGGGGCGAGCGAGAGTACGCCTGCGCGAGATCCGGGCCACAGTGGGCGGAGCCCTAACTCTAGCGCAACGCCCGCGCCGCCCGCGGCCCCGCCCACTCGGCCGACCTCCTCGCGGGGAGCGGTGGCTCCGCCCACCTTGTCGAGCGTCTCGCGGTGGCCCACCGCCCCTGTAAGACAGGAGCACAGGGGCTCTTTCCAGGTGTCCTCAAAGATATCTGTTGCAACCACTGTCCTCAACCAGCAGTTTTCCGCCTCTTTGCCTTTGCTCCTGCAATGCTTTTCACCTAGAAGCCCTTCCCTTCCCTCTTCTGTCTATAAAAGTCATATTTTTCCCTGCAGATCAGCCCGAATGCCATTCTCCTTCCATGGTGTCCTTTGAGAGCCCACCTTGCTCCATCTAAAAGGACTCCTCTCCTAAGCATTTATGCAACACTTATTAAGTACACCAGATATGTATCCCGAGCACTGTTGGCAGCTTGTGAGTTCTAAGTCCCTACCATGGTGGAGCTTTTGGATAATAAATGACCAAATAATATGGGGGGGGCATGGCATGGGGAGTTCATGTTATTTTCTATGGGGTGACCAGGCAAAGCCTCAATACTAAAGTGTCATTTGAACAAAAACAAGAAAGTGAGGGACCATTCATTGTGGAGAGCATGCTGACAGTGTGAACCAATTGCACAGTGGTTGATGTGGCCGGAGGGGAAACAGGAGATGGGGACCAGGTAAGAGGTGAGAAAAGTGAAGATCACAACTCTTTGACGGCAAAAATCATTCAGTGTGTGCCTGGGGCTTAGGGTTGAGAAGGATGTCACAATCCTCTGTCTCTGACTCCCTTCTCCCAGTGTAAGAACCTATCAGAATGCCAGGCAGATTGAAGATCTTTTCTTGCATACAATAATCCATACATGTTAGTATTGTTATTGAGGGTTTCCTATTCCAGACCATGTGCTAATTTTCTCCTCACATGAACACTGTGAGCTAGATGCTACTATCATTCCCATTTCACAGATCCAGAAATTGCAGTTCAGAAGGGCTAAATCACTCACTCTATCACATAGCCAGGAAGTGGAGGCGCAGGGTGAATTTCCATGATAAGGAACCTAATCTGTTGGTAGCCACAATGCAGTCATAGCAGGAGGCCTGCTACCATTGCTGCAGCACCTGCTTTGCTGTTTCCTCAGGTCCCCGCAGGGTGGCTGTTCACACTGCAGCCTGGCTGGCATTCCCCTGCCTGCCCTGCCCAGGAAGGGCCAGCTCCCATCTGCACTCATCAAACTAGACCATGCTGAATCCTTTGGGGTGGGCCAGCCCAGCCAAGTGCCCAAGCTGCCAGGCTTGAGGTGGCATCTCAGCTGTCCCTCCGCATGCTGACATTACACTTGCATTCAGTTTAGTTCAGTCACACAGTTGTGTCCAACTCTTTGCAATGCCATGGACTGCAGCATGCCAGGCTTCCCTGACCATCACCAACTGCTGGAGCTTACACAAACTCATGCCCATAGAGTTGGTGATGCCATTCAACCATCTCATCCTCTGTCATCCCCTTTTCCTCCAGCCTTCAATCTTTCCCAGCATTAGGGTCTTTTCCAATGAGTCAGTTCTTTGCACCAGGTGGTCAAAGTATTGGCGTTTCAGCTTCAGCATCAGTCCTTCCAATGAATACAGGGCTGATTTCCTTTAGGACTGACTGGTTTTATCTCCTTATAGCCCTTGCATTGGTTGCTGCCTTTTCCCTCCCCAAAGTCTGGCCCCTAATGTTTCAGGAAGCTCTGAGCCGACCCAAGGACCCCTGTGTCTATTTAGAAAACTGCCACCTGAGGGCTGCCTCCAGGCAACATTCATTAAGAAGCCTAAAGAACTCAGTCATAGGACCACAGGAAAATGGGTTTGGCCAACAACCACGTGAGCCTGACAGAGGACTCTACTTTACAAGGGAATGCAGCCTTGTGAGACCCTGAGCAGAGGATCCAGCTAAGCTATGCCTGGACTCCTGATCCATAGAAACTGTGAACTAGTAAATGTGAGGTGTTTTTTAAAAAAATTTTGTTTATTTTAAATTTAATGTATGGCTCTGCTGGGTCCTGGTTGCTGCATGGGCTTTCTCTAGTTGTAGAAAGTGGGGGCTACTTTCTAGTTGTGGTATGTGGGCTTCCCATTGTCTTGGTTTCTCTTGTGGAGCACAGGCTCTAGGAGGTATGGGCTCAGTAGTGTGGCTCCCAAGATCTGAAGCACAGGCTCAGTAGTTGTGGTGTATGAGCTTAGTTGCTTTGCAGCATGTGGAACCTCCCAGATCTAGGATCAAACCCATATCTCCTGCATTAGCAGGCAGATTCTTTACCACTGACCTGCCAGGGAAGCCCAATGTGTGTTGTTTTAAGCCACTAAATTTGTGTTAACTTGTGAAACAATACAAGATGAATACAACATTGTTCATTCATATAATGAATAGGCCCTTTGACTGCAGATTCCTTCCTAGGGAGACCCTAACAAAACTCAAGCATATGTGGAAGAGCTTTGAAAATTGAAATGCAGAAGTAAAGGGAGGTGATAGTGGAGGAAAGTGAAAGCAAATGCTGAAGATGGACATTGTTGAACACATAATCCAATTTCAGGAACACAAAGCAGCCTTCATTGCTATAGACACCTTTGATTTTAATGATTTTCATGACTTAAAATTTCAAAACTAATTTTTTAAGTACTTAAACACCTCAACAGACCAAAATGTGAAATGCCCGCCTCCATATCAGCTGCACTCATACAGTGGCTCCAATTCATTGAGCAGTTTTTAAGGGAGTGACTTAGTTTCACAAAGAGTTGGACATGACTGAGAGACTGAACTGAACCTAGTTTCCCTAAAAACTAAAATATTTAGGTGGAAACATAAAATCAGAGCTTGGGTGTCTCAAGATTGGCAGTACTTTGTAGCTCATGAGATTTCATAAGGATATTCAAAGCACACAGCCCCAAATCTTTCTATATAAAATAGTTTATATAAGCATATCTTAAATATGTTTCTGGAATATTAAAGAAATAATTATCGGTACCACTATCAAATTAAATTAACTAAATTTCAAACTCCAACTAACCAGACACATGCATTTATTGTCTTTTATGGGTTGGGTTTGGGCTTCCCAGGTGGCTCAGTGGGTAAAGAATCCACCTTTAACGTAGAAGATGCAGGAGATATGGGTTTGATTCCTGGGTTGGGAAGATCCCCTGGAGGGGAGCATGGCAACCCACACCAATATCCTTGCCTGGAGAATCCCATGGACAGAGGAGCCTGGTGGGCTACAGTCCATGAGGTCACAAAGAGTCAGACACAGCTGAAGTGACTGAACATGCATGGGATGGGTTCATCAGAAAGCTGACTCTAAAACAGAATTAAGTGTGCAGGATGTTTATCAGGAAGTGCTTTTAGGAAAAATACCTGTGGAAAGGGTGGGAAGGCAGCAAGAGTGGACAGAAAGATCAATCGAGCAGTGATACAGGCCAGGGCAAAAATCACGGGGCAGTCTAGAGCCAAGACTGGCCTTCAGAGTTGTCTCAAACTATGGCCAGATGGCCAAGTATTTGTACATCACTTTGAGAAGTCGCTGAATGTGGTTACCCTTGGAGGGCTGTGACCTTGGGCAGGGAGGTTCTCTGTAACTGAGGCAAGCCCTGGAGGTGCATATGGCCCTGAAGTGCCGCCCGCTCAGCTACTGGGGCAAGAAGACTTCCACTGAGAGGGGGCTTAGGTTGCACATATCTGTATTCATATCTCTTCTGCCCTTTGAAATCATCATGAAAGAACAAAATAATATAACCTAACAACAAGATAGAATGGGAGAAATGCTCAAAATCATTCGTTATTGGGAAAATGCACCTCAAACCCACAGTGAAGTAGCACTTTACACTCACTAGGCTGATTAATACGCCCCCCTAAAAAAATAAAACTAACAAGTGTCGATGAGGATGTGAAAAAATTGGAACCCTTATATATTGCTCTTACGAATGTCAAATGATTCAGCTGCCGTGGAAAACACATTTCAGTTCCTCAAAAATTAAATGGAATGACCATATGACTCTTTGGTAGAAGGTTTGAAGAACTGAAAACTGGTTGTTGTTCAGTTGCTCAGTTGTGTCCAACTCTTTGCGACCCCATGGACTACAGCACACCAAGCTCCTCTGTCCTTCACCATCTCCCGGAGCTCACTCAAACTCATGTCCACTGAGTCTGTGTTGACATCCAACTGTCTTGTCCTCTGCCATCCCCTTCTCCTGCCTTCAATCTTTCCCTGCATTGAAATCTTTTCCAATGAGTCAGCTCAACAGGTGGCCAAAGTATTGGAGCTTCAGCTTCAGCATCAGTCCTTCCAATGAATATTCAGGGTTGATATCCTTTAGCATTGACTGGTTTGATATCCTTGCAGTCCAAAGGACTCTCAAGAGTCTTCTCCAACACCATAGTTCAAAAGCATCAATCCTTCAGTGCTCAGCCTTGTTTATTATCCAGCTCTCACATCCATACATGACTACTGGGAAAACCATAGTTTGACTATACAGATCTTGGTCAGCAAAGTCTCTGCTTTTTAATTCACTATCTAGGATAGTTATAGCTTTTCTTCCAAGGAGCGTCTTTTAATTTCATGGCTACAGTCACCATTTTCAGTGATTTTGAAGCTCAAGAAAATAAAGTCTGTCACTGTTTCCATTGTTTCCTCTTCTATTTGCCATTAATTGATGGTACTGGATGCCACAATCTTTGTTTTTTTGACTGTTGAGTTCCAAGCCAACTTTTTCACTCCCCTCTTTTGCCTTCATCAAGAAGCTCTTTAGTTCCTCTTTGCTTTCTGCCATTAGGGTTGTGTCATCTACATATCTGAGGTTATTGATATTTCTCCTGGCAATCTTGATTCCAGCTTAAACTGGTACCCAAACAAATATATGCAAGTACATGCATGTTCCCAGGTGGCACTAGTGGTAAAGAGCCTGCCTGCCAATGCAGTAGATGTAAGAGACATGGGTTTGATTCCTGGGTTGGGAAGATCCTCTGGAGGAGAGCATGGCACCCCAGTACACCAGCATTCTTGCCTGGAGAATCCCATGAACAAAGGAGCCTGGCGGGTTGCAGTCTATGGAGTGGCAAAGAGTCAGACACGACTGAAGCAACTTAACACACACATGTTCATGCAGCACATCCAATAGCCAAAAGCAGAATAAGCGAAAATATCCCTGGTGACTCAGTCAGTAAAGATTCTGCCTGCAATGAAGGAGAGATGGGTTCGATCCCTGGGTTGGGAAGGTCCCCTGGAGAAGGGAATGGCTACCCACTCCAGTAATCTGGCCTGGAGAATTCCATAGTCGGACACAACTGAGTGACTTTCACTTTCACTACCCATCAGCAGATGAACAGATAAATGAATTGTGAGAGATACATACAATGGAATATCATGTAGACCTATAAAAAGAATGAAATACTGATGCATGCTACACCATGGATGACTTTTTAAAGCATCTTGCTAGTTGAAAGAATCCAAACACAAAGGGTAATGTATGATTCCATTTCTCTAAAATATTTGAAATAGATAAATCTGTAGAGACAGAATGCAAATTGGTGGTTGCCAGGGATTGGGGGAGAGGGGATGGGGATCAACTGCTTAATGGGTACTGAGTTTCCTTCCAGGATGGTAAAAGTGTTCTAGAACTAGATAGAGGCAGTGGTTGTACAACAGTTGTGAATGCACTAGACTGTTTACTTTAAAATGGTTAATTTCACATTATGTGAATGTATCTCAATTTTTTAACAGTAAAAACAAAACAAAACAGGAGGGGACCTGCAATGGCTTAAAAATTTCAAGAAGTTTCTAGAAGCTGCCACAGTGGAGATAACGAAACCACAGCCTAGAATACCTACAAAGGGATTTCAACAAATGAGGAACAAACTTAGCCTGGACAGTCTCCCGACTCCAAGAGAGCAGATATGATACTGAGCATGGTAGGACATGGGACATAAACCAGAGAGATTAATTGAAGGTTTCTATATGGTTGGTAACCTCCTCTAGAAAGCCCCCAAATCAGTCTTTAACCCAAGCATAAAAAAGAAAAAAAGAAGGGCTCTTCTCTAAAGAAATTGAATAAATTGTCTGGGGGAAGGCTAGGAAAGCTGGAATGAGTGTTGAAACCACCACCACACACAAAAAAATCTCTCCATATTATGACATTTTGCAGACTCACAACAAAACTATCAGCACACTGCCTTTTCATGTTAAAACAAAGCCTGCAAATGAGTAGTTCACACGCTGTACACAGAGCTGCCGGCCATCCTCATCCTCCAGTGTAATCAGGTGACAAAGAGAGGTCAAACATTTGAGGATGGCATACAAGGTGACAGAGAAATACCAAGAAGAACAAACAGCAAGCTGGCCCTAGAGGACTAAGACACAGAAAATAATTATATTTATTTATTTGTGTTTTGGCCATGACGTGCAGCATGCAGGATCTTAGTTTTCTGACCAGGGATCAAACTCAAGTCCCCTGGAGTGGAAGTGCCATGTCTTAACTATTGGACCGCCAGGGAAGTCCCTCCAAGTATACTTTTGGAAGGACAAACAAAAATACCTTTTGTAAACATCATCAGAAAGATTTAAGAAGCAATTGAATATATGGAACAGAATAGATTGCTATGGAAAAATTCCAACAGAACATGAAAAAACACTTGGAAATTAAAACTATAGTTGCAAAATTCAACATTCAATAAAAGAATTGAAAAGTCAAGTTGAGAGAAACTGTTAAAATGTTGAGCAGAAATACATTAAAGGACACCATCAAGGGCTGGCAAGAATGTAGAGCGATTCAAACTTTCACATTGATTGTAAGAGTGTTCATTGATACAGCCATTTTGGAAAACTCTGTGGCAGAATTTACCAAAAACTAAAGTTAAACATATGCCTACCTCATGAACTGGCAACTCTACTCCAAGGCATATGTCCAACAGATGTGAGACTTCTGGCCACCAAAAGAAACAGAGAAAAATGTTCAAAGTATTATTAAGAACAGCCCTCAACTGGAAGCAACCCAGAGGTCCTTTGATTGTATCCAATAATTTGGGTAGACAAACTGTGATATATCATCACAAAATGGAATACAATGCAGTAATAAAAACAACAAACTACTGATACATGCAAAATATAATTAAATTCCAAAAACATTACATTGATTGCAAGAAACCAATCATCAAAGAGTATATAGTGTGCAATGACATTTATAGGATGTTCTGAAACAGCAAAACAGATCTGTGGTGATAAGGTCAGAATAGCAATTATCTTTGGGGGAAGGTATGCAACAGGAGTGGGCCATGAGGAAGTCTTCAGGAGTGCTAGAAATGTTCTAGTATATTATTTGATTAGTGATTACATGTATGAGTATATATGAAAAAAATTAAGCTCTACACCTAATATTTGTGCACTTTACTATATGTAAGTAATATAGGCAAACAAAATCTAGGGAGTGTACAATAAAATACGAGATAGTTAGGAAGAGCAAGATCTTACTAAATTATAGAAATGGGAAAAAAAAGCATAGAGGGAAGGAAATTAAAGGCATATTAGAAAAATAACTTGCAGTTCAGTTCAGTCTGACTCTTTGCGACCCCATGAATTGCAGGCCTCCCTGTCCATCGCCAACTCCCAGAGTTTACCCAAACTCATGTCCATCGAGTTGGTGATGCCATCCAGCCATCTCATCCTCTGTCATCCCCTTCTTCTCCTGCCCCCAATCCCTCCCAGCATCAGGGTCTTTTCCAATGAGTCACCTCTTTGCGTGAAGTGGACAAAGTGCTGAAGTTTCAGCTTCAGCATCAGTCTTTCCAATGAACACCTAGGACTGATCTCCTTTAGGACCGACTGGTTGGATCTCCAGTCCAAGGGACTCTCAATTGTCTTCTCTAACATCACTGTTTAAAAGCATCTGTTCTTCGGTGCTCAGCTTTCTTCATAGTTCAACTCTCACATCCATACATGACTCCTGGAAAAACCATAGCCTTGAGTAGACGGACCTTTGTTGGCAAAGTAATGTCTCTGCTTTTCAATATGCTATCTAGATTGGTCATAACTTTCCTTCCAAGGAGTAAGTGTCTTTTATTTTTATGGCTGCAATCACCATCTGCAGTAATTTTGGAGCCCCCAGAAATAAAGTCTGACACTGTTTCCACTGTTTCCCCATCTATTTCCCATGAAGTGATGGGACCAGATGCCATGATCTTCATTTTCTGAATGTTGAGCTTTAAG
>SJYC01054078.1:0-12868 GCA_006408675.1 Madoqua kirkii
AAAAAAAAAAAAAAAAGAAGAAGGCTTTCTTATTTTTCCTTGTTATTATTTGAAATTCTTCACTCAGATGGTTATATCTTTCCTTTCTCCTTTGCCTTTCACTTCCCTTCTTTTCTCACTGATTGGTAAGGTCTCTTCAGACAACCATTTTGCCTTGTTGCATTCCCCCCCCACCCTGCCCCTTGGGGATGGTTTTGATCACTGCCTCCTGTACAGTGTTGTGAACTTCTGTCCATAGTTTTTCAGGCATTCTATCGGATCTAATCCCTTGAATCTATTTGTCACTCTACTGTATAATCATAAGAGATTTGATTTAGATCATATGTGAATGGTCTGGTGGTTTTCTCTACTTTCTTTAGTGTAAGTCTGAATTTTGCAATAAGGAGTTCATGATCTGAGACACAGTCAGCTCCCAGTCTTGTTTTTTACTGACTGTATATAGTTTTTCCATCTTTGGTTGTGAAGAATATCATCAATCTGATTTTGGTATTGACCATCTGGTGATACCCATGTAGAGTTTTGTTGGAAGAGGGTGTTTGCTATGACCAGTGTGTTCTCTTGGCAAAACTTTGTTGACCTTTGCTTGCTTCATTTTGTATTCCAAGACCAAACTTGCTTGTTACTCCATGTATCTCTTGACTTCCTACTTTTGCATTCCAATTCCCTATGATGTAAAGGACATCATTTTTTGATGTTAATTCTGGAAGGTCTTGTAGGTCTTCTCAGAACCATTCACCTTCATCTTCTTCAGCATTAATGGTTGGGGCATATACTTGGATTACTGAGATATTGAATTGTTTGCTTTGGAAATGAACTGAGATCATTCTGTTGTTTTTGAGATTGCACCCAAGTACTGCATTTCAGATTCTTTTGTTGACTAAGGGTCACTCTTTTACTTTGAAGGGATTTTTGCCCACAGTAGTATATAATGGTCATCTGAATTAAACTCCCCCATTCCTGTCTGTTTTAGTTCACTGATTCCTAAAATGTCGATGCTCACTCTTGCCATCTCCTGCTTGACCACTTCCAACTTACCTTGATTCATGGTCCTAACATTCCAGGTTCCTATGCAATACTGTTCTTTACATCATTGGATTTGCTTTCCCCACCAGTCACATCCACAACTGGGTATCATTTCTGCTTTGGCTCAGCCTCTTCATTTCTTCAGGAGCTATTTCTCCGCTCTTCAGTAGTATATTGGGCACCTACCAACCTGGGTTTTCATTTTTCCATGTCATATCTTTTTTCCTTTTCATACTGTTTACGTGGTTCTCAAGACAAGAATGCTGAGGTGGTTTGCCATTCCTTTCTTCAGTGGACCATGTTTTGTCAGAATTCTCCACCATGACCCCATCCATCTTGGTTCACCCTACATGACATGCCTCATAGTTTCCTTAAGTTCCACAAAGTTGTGATCCATGTTATCAATTCGGGTAGTTTTCTGTGATTGTGGTTTTCATTCTGTCTGTCCATTGATGGATGAGGATAAGAGGTTTGTGCAAGCTTCCTTATGGGAAGGGCTGGCTGTGGGGAAAACTAGGTCTGCTCTGATGGGCAGGGTCATGCTGAGTAAATCTTTAATCCAATTTCTGCTAATCAGTGGGGTTGTGTTTGGCCTAGGCCAAACTACGGTAGGGGAAACGGTGACCTCCCCCAAAAGGACTTATGAAAGTATGTCCTAGGGCTGCTGCTATCAGTGCCCTGGCCCCGTGCCAGCCACTGTCAACCTACAGCTCCACCAGAGACTCCCGGACACTCATAGGCAAGTCTGAGTTAATTTCTTGTGCAGTCACTGCTCATTTACCTTGGGTTCTGGTGTGCACAAGGTTTTGTAATGTGCCCTCCAAGGATCTCTCGTGAGTATGAGGCTTGATTTTATATATGATCACACCCCTTCTACCATCTTGTTGCAGCTTTTCCTTTGTTCTTGGACATAGGGTATCTTCTTTTGGTGGGTTCCAGCATTCTCCTGTAGATGGTTATTCTTAACAGCTATTTGTGATTTTGGTGTTCTTGCAGAAGATGACTGCACATCCTTCTACTCTCCCTTCTTGAACCTGTCTTCCTGTCTTCTCCTTCTGGAACCCTTATAATGCAAATGTTGGCGTGTTCAATGTTGTCCCAGAAGACTCTTAGGCTATCTTCATTTTTTTTCATTCTTCTTCTTTATTTATTCCCCCCTCCCCCAGTGGTACATTTTTATTTATTTATTTTTAATTAATTAATTAATTATTTTTATTTAATACTTTATTCTATTTTACAGTACTGTATTGGCTTTGCCATACATTGATATGAATCAGCCACAGTTGTACACAATCTCCCCATGCCGAAGCCCCCTCCCACCTCCTTTCCCCCCCCATCTCCCCGGATCATCCCGTACACCAGCCCCAAGCATCCTGTATCCTGTATTGAACATAGACTGGCGCTTCATTTCTTATATGATTGTATACATGTTTCGTTGCCATTCTCCCAGATCATCCCACCCTCTCCCTCTCCCTCAGAAGCCAAAAGTCCATTCTATACCTCTGTGTCTTTTATATTGTCTCACTTACGGGGTCATCATTACTATCTTCTAAGTTCCATATATATGTGTCAGTAACCCAGATGTCCATCAGCAGATGAATGGATAAGAAAGCTGTGGTACATTCTTTTTTTTATATTCAGTTTTACAGCCGTGTTTCTACCTTTCTGTCTTTCAGGTCACTTATTTGTTCTTCTGCTTCAGTTATTCTGCTATTAATTCCTTCCAGTGTATTGTTCATCTCTGTTTATTTGTTTTTTAGTTCTTCTAGGTATTTGGTAAGCATTTCTTGTATCTTCTCCATTCCTTTCAAAGATCCTGGATCATCTGCACTATTATATCAAGTCTTGGGGTTTACAGGCTCTAGGATAGGGTTTTCATTCTGTCTTCCCTCTGATGGAGAAGGATAAGAGGCTTATGGAAGCTTCCTGATGAGAGAGACTGACTGAGGGGGAAACTGGGTCTTGTTCTAATGGGCAGGGCCATGCTCAGTAAATCTTTAATCCAATTTTCTGTTGATGGGCCAGGCTGTGTTTCCTCCCTGTTATGTGACCTGAGGCCAAACTATCAGTTCAGTTCAGTCACTCAATGTGTCTGACTCTTTGCAACACCATGAATCGCAGCAGGCCAGGCCTCCCTATCCATCACCAACACCTGGGGTTCACTCAGACTCACATCCATTGAGTCAGTGATGCCATCCAGCCATCTCATCCTCTGTCATCCCCTTCTCCTCCTGTCCACAATCCCTCCCAGCATCAGAGTCTTTTCCAATGAATCAGTTCTTTCCATGAGGTAGCCAAAGTACTTTGGCCATAGATATCCTATGTCTAAGGACAAAGTACTTTGGCCACTAAGGGGATCAACAACAGAAAATTGGATTAAAGATTTACTGAGCGTGAGAGATAATAGAATGTCAGAGATAATAGAATGAAGTACGCACAGTGTTTATCAAAATTCTAGAAAATTCTAGAAAATGAAGACCTGATTGAAATTAAAAAAAAATGTTTATTGGAGGTTTGTTAGTACTATACCCTAGGAGACAAAGACACAAGAAACACTTGACCCTGGACTACAAAATAGGGAGAGCTTATAAGTGTGAAGATTGCAAGGTTACAGTTAGTAACTTGAGTTGTTTATCAAGAAGTATAATTGATGGTGGAAAGAAGTGTCCTGAGTAAGTATTGGTTGGTGTCTCAAATGGTTGCAGAGTTAAAAGGGGAGACCTTGAGAATACAAAGATGCAGCTGGTATGCGTTGTTCTGAATAGGGCTTGTCCTGTCCTTGGGTTTGGATCAGGTCAAAGAAATGCCAAGTTCTCAGTGATACAAAGACACACCCAAGACCACATCCTCAAAAGCCCATTGACTCCATTTTTGTATGTCTGAACTGAAATTATTTCTTTATAATATCAATTTGTCATCAAGAGCAAGGGAGGGAGATTTTACATAGAACAACAGGTGTGGATTCAGTGGAGGATGGGAGGCAAGGCTTTCATTAAACAGATGCTCAGCACAGAACTACCAAACATGCAGACCTGAACAGGAGAGGATAGTTAGTGGTCATGAAGATCTAAATATCACTGGGATAGTAAACATCACTAGATCACTAATGCTGGTACTTTACAAACATGTTCTACAAAGATATCTTTATATTAATTTAAGATGATAAGTGTATTTACTTTTATTTTTATTTTTTTAATTTTACTTTACAATACTGTATTGGTTTTGCATACATTGACATGAATCTGCCACGGGTGTACCGAGGAAACCAGAATTGAAAGGGACACATATATCCCAATGTTCATTGCAGCACTGTTTATCTTAGCCAGGACATGGAAACAACCTAGATGTCCATCAGCAGATGAATGAATAAGAAAGCTGTGGTACATATACATAATGGAGTATTTCTAAGTACTTTTAGTAAGGAAAAAAATAAGATTCTGTCAATACCTAATTACAAAATGTTTTGCTCCTAATGTTTACATGGATTCATATTTTATTACTCATGTAACTGAGAATTGGCATACCCGTGATAATTTGGATTCTTTTGATTATCTCTTCCTGAGATACTCATGCTTATCTCTAAGCAAACATTCAGTCCTCCAGGTGCACTGCATTTACTGATTATGTACTATGACTCAGTATTTTGTTATTCATTCCAGTAATGACTTTCTAAATATATCAATTTGATTAATAATTACAGCATCAGTTGAATAAAATGAAGGTCAGAAAAGTTTAGCTTTGTATATGAACTTCTTTAAACTTTACTGACTCCGAGACTCTGTGTAATATTTACTTAGGACAAAGAGAATCAGTAATTTGCTGCCTAACTCACAGAGCTCTATACTGTAAAAGATGCACACCAGTTTATTTTGGATCAAGCAAGTTTGGTCACTTTTTCTCTAGAGCAACCGTTTTATTCTTTGGGGAAATATTGTCCTTGTTCTGTCCCACTTCCCCTCTGTTGAAGCTCATTTCTTTTTATGGAATGAGAGTCAAATGTAACTTAGAAATATAAGGAATCTCTGACATTAGTCTAATCTTTATTTTTCCTAAAGAGCAATTGGTAACAGTGAGATAAAGTGTCATCACTGTGTTAGTACAAGACCTTGTCTTACAAACCCCAGTTTCTCAACTTTCAGTTCATTGGCATTTCACATCAAATAGCATTCCCATTGCTTTTCAAATGATCAGGAGGTCATCAACATCAAGCCCTCCACTGTCACAGACTAATGAAAACCAGTTAGACTAGTTTGACTGGAGTTGTGGATTAAGGAGTTTTTTTTATTAATATAATTTATATTTTGGAACAGTTTAGGTTCACAGCAAAACTAACCAGAATGTACATAGTTCTCACACCACACCTCCCTCACCCAATACAGTCTCTGCTACCACCAACAACCCTCACTAGGGTTGTATATTTGTCACTATTGGTGAAACAACATTGATACATTATAAACCAAAAGTCCATAAATAACATTAAGGTTCACTCTTAATTTTGAGACTTCTATGGATTTTGACCACTGTGTAATAACATGTATTCACCACTAAAATCATACAGAACAGTTTCAGTGCTTTAGAACCTGTACTTCATCTCTTCTTCCGTCCATCTACCCAAGACCATGATAACCACTGATTTTTAAATTTTCTCCAAAGTTTTCCCTTTTCTAGAATATTATAGAGTTGGACAATAATGGCATGAAATCTTTACATAGGTTTCTTTCAGTCAGTAGCATTCAGCATGTCTTTTCCTGGCTTGATACCACATTTCTTTCTATGAGTGAACAGTATTCCATTGCACTGATGTATCATAGTTTGTTTATACATTCACTAATTGAGGTATTTCTTGGGTGTTTCCAAGTTTTGACATAAACTTATGAATAAGGTAACTATAGCCACTTTGCTAATGAATAAACATAAATATCATTTTGCTCATACACATACATTTATGAATAAAGCAGCTATAAATGTTCATGTGCAAGTAAGCAAGGGAATTCCAGAAAAACATCTATTTCTGTAAAGCCTTTGACTGTGTGGATCACAACAAATTGGAAAATTCTTAAAGAAATGTGAATACCAGAACAGCTTACCTATCTCCAAAGGAACCTGTATGCGAGTCAAAAAGCAACAGTTAAAGCTAGACTTGAAACAACTGATTGGTTCAAAATTGGGAAAGGAGTATGACAAGGCTGTAGATTGTCACCCTGCTTATTTAACTTCTATGCAGAATACATCATGGGAAATGCTGGGCTGGATTAATCACAAGCTGGAGTCAAGATTTCCTGAAGAAAAATCAATAACCTCAGATATGCAGATGTCTCCACCCTAATGGCAGAAAGTGAAGAAGAACTAAAAGGCCTCTTGATGAAGGTGAAAGAGGAGAGTGAAAAAGTTGACTTGAAACTCAACATTCAAAAAAATGAAAATCATGGCATCAGTGGATGCCATGCCAAGTGGAAACTGACTGACTTTATTTTCTTGGGCTCCAAAATCACTGTAGATGGTGACTACAGCCATGAAAGTCAAAGATGCTTGTTCCTTGGAAGAAAAGCTGTAACAAACCTAGGTAGCATATTAAAAAGCAAAGACATCATTTTGCTGACAAAGGTCCATCTAGTCAAAGCTATGGTTTTTCCAGTAGTCATGTAGGCATGTGAGAGGTGAATCATAAAGAAAGCTGAGGGCCAAAGAATTGTTGCTTTCGAACTGTGGTGCTGTAGAAAACTCTTGAGAGTCCGTTGGACTGCAAGGAGATTAAACCAATCAATCCTAAAGGAAATCAGCCCTGAATGCTCATTGGAAGGACTGATGCTGAAGCTGAAGCTTCAATACTTTGGCCACCTGATGTGAAGAGCCAACTTACTGCAAAAGACCATGATGCTCGGAAAGACTGAGGGCAGGAGAAGGGTGAAACAAAGACTGTGATGGTTGGATCACATCATTGACTCAGTGGACATGAGTTTGAACAAACTCTGGAAGATAGTGAAGGACAGGAAAGCCTGGCATGTCCCAGAACAACCACAAATCACATATGCATTAGGCAAACATTCTACCCCAGTCTGTTGCTTATCTTATTATTCCCTTGGCTGTGTATTTCACAAAGCAGAAGTTTTTAACTTTAATGAAATCCAAGTTATCAATTCTTTAACAGGTGACGATTTTAATGATGTATTTAAAAGGTAATCACCAAACTCAAAGTAATCAGATTTTATCCTCATGTTGTCTTTCAAAAGTTTTGATTCTACATTGAGTTCTATGATCCACTGTTGAGTTAATTTTTGTAAAGTATATAACATCTGTGTGTACACCTTTTTTTTTTTTTTTTTTGCATGTAAGTGTCCTTCTGTTTATCAAGTCAAGGAAGTTCCCTCCTTATTCCTGCTTTCCATAAAATTTTTATCCTGAATGACTTTGATTTTGGCAAATTGTCTTCTACATCTATCAGTATGATCATGTTGATTTCTCTTCTTTAACCTGTTGCTATTGAACCTTAATTGATCCAAATGATGGATCAATTTAGCATACATAAAGTAAATCCCACCTGGTCATAGGCTATAAATCTTTTCATATATTCCTAATTCTATTTGCTGTTTTCCAAAAAGCTATGTTGAATCCTTTAGTGACTAGATCATAATAGTCCATGAATTTGTGCTTAGTTGTTAGCTGCTGCTAACAGTCAAGTCCGACCCCATGAACGGCAGCCCATCAGACTCCCCCATCCCTGGGATTCTCCAGGCAAGAACACTGGAGTGGGTTGCCATTTCCTTCTCCAATGAATGAAAGTGAAAAGTGAAAGTAAAGATGCTCAGTCGTGTCTGACTCTTCGCGACCCCATGGACTGCAGCCCACCAGGCTCCTCCATCCGTGGTATTTTGCAGGCAAGAGTATTGGAGTGGGTCGCCAGTGCCTTCTCGGTAGTTGTTAGAGAATCACTGATTTCTTTTGGCAATGGCCTGTTGCCTTCATTTATCATATTCTTGTAGTTTTCTCTTGTTGCTTTCATATTTGAAGTAGCAGACACCTTCTTAAATCTTAACTGGTTGCCTACAGATGGTGGTATTATTTATTGGTGTTTCTCTATCTGAGGTGTCCTAGGTTTTGTACTGAAAACTCACATTCTTTCTTTGCTTTCTCTTATGGCAGAATTCTTAATCTATGTTTTCTCTTGTTCTTAAAACTAACCAGACTTGCTGGTGGAAACCTCTTTTATGTTTTCCAGAAGATAGGACTAAAGCTTCATTTTATAGTTTCTTACTTGTCCAACACACTCTGGTCTGATTTTCTGAGAGTACTCTGATTGCTAGTTCTGCCCACATCACTACAATAGACAACAGACATTAGTATCCAACTATAGTGTGCAAGTACTGGATTTAGCACTTCAGGCAGTGGTAGTGCCTGCAGACCTTGTGGGGAGACCCTCAATGTGAGGCATTGCCAGTAGCTTGTGGGCAGATTCCCTGCTGAAGTCATAAACAGTCAGCAGGACTGTGTCCCCCATAATATCCTCTGAAATTATCTGCTTTTCTTCCCCTGGTCATGGGAGTCCTGCTGTAGTACTCTGGTTGCTGCTGGAAAGAAATGAGTTTCTTTAGCTGCATCCCACATAACTAAGGTGCCCAGGCACTCACTCACTGCTTGCCACCTTTTCCACAGGAGAGGACGCTGTCACCACACAGCTCGATCTCTGGCAGTGGGGCAAAGGGAGGGGTCTTTGATGGAGTTCTTCTCTCTTCACTGCATCTAAACTCATATCCTTCTTGCTCTGATGCCATGTTGGAATTGTCCCTCAGACACACTAGACTTCTAGAAATTCCCTCTCATCTGTGGATATCCACCAAAGTCCGCACTCTCCATGTTTTTACCCTGATGGCAGCAAGGGGTAATTGGGCAGTTTCACTGACTCCTTTGCATTGCCAGCCCTTACTGAGGTCTGTCTATTTTCAGGGGCACAGGTGGCCCCAAAGTTCCTACTGATGCATTTTATTCATGGATAGATCTTTAAATGGTTGTTGTTAAAGTGAGGAGAGAAAGGAGGAACATTTTAAGTCACCATGATGCTGACATCTCTCATCCTCTGTCTTTTCTGATTACTTATATCTGCTTTATTACTTCTTTGTTGATGGTTTCTCTAGGGCTCCCCTAGTGGTCCAGTGGTAAAGAACCCACCTGCCAATGCAGGAGACTTAAGGGATGTGGGTTTGATCCCTGGATCAGGAAGGTTCCCTGGAGGAGGGCAACCCACTCCAATAGTCTTGCCCAGAGAATCTCATGGACAGAGGAGCCAGGCAGGCTACAGTCCATGTGGTCACAGTCAGACATGACTGAAGTGACAGCCCACGTGCATGCATGCTAGAATTTTCAATATATATTTACAATTAATCCAAGTCCACTTTAAAATAATTCAATACTGTTTTATAGGGAATACAAGTACCTTGTAACAGAATACATCTATGACTTCTCTCCCCTTCAGTTCAGTTCAGTCGCTCAGTTGTGTCCGACTCTTTGCAACCTCATGAATCTCAGCACGCCAAGCCTCCCTGTTCATCACCATCTCTCAGAGTTCACTCAGACTCACATCCATTGAGTCAGTGATGCCATCCAGCCATCTCATCCTCGGTTGTCCCTTCTCCTCCTGCCCCCAATCCCTCCCAGCATCAGAGTCTTTTCCAATGAGTCACCTCTTCGCATGAGATGGCCAAAGTACTGCAGTTTCAGCTTTAGCATCATTCTTTCCAAAGAAATCCCAGGGTTGATCTCTTTCAGAATGGACTGGTTGGATCTCCTTGCAGTCCAAGGGACTCTTAAGAGTCTTCTCCAACACCACAGTTCAAAAGCATCAATTCTTCGGCACTCAGCCTTCTTTGCAGTCCAACTCTCACATCCATACATGACCACAGGAAAAATCATAGCCTTGACTAGACGGACCTTAGTCGGCAAAGTAATGTCTCTGCTTTTGAATATGCTATCTAGGTTGGTCATAACTTTCCTTCCAAGGAGTAAGCATCTTCTAATTTCATGGCTGCAATCATCATCTGCAGTGATTTTGGAGCTCAAAAAAATAAAATATGACACTGTTTCCACTAGTTCCCCATCTATTTTCCAGGAAGTGATGGCACCAGATTCCATGATCTTCGTTTTCTGAATGTTGAGCTTTAAGCCAACTTTTTCACTCTCCTCTTTCACCTTCATCAAGAGGACCTTTATCTCCTCTTCACTTTCTGCCATAAGGGTGGTGTCATCTGCATATCTGAGGTGATTGATATTTCTCCCGGCAATCTTGATTCCAGCTTGTGTTTCTTCCAGTCCAGCGTTTCTCATGATGTACTCTGCATAGAAGTTAAATAAGCAAGGTGACAATATACAGCCTTGACATACTCCTTTTCCTATTTGGAACCAGTCTGTTGTTCCATGTCCAGTTCTAACTGTTGCTTCCTGACCTGCATATAGGTTTCTCTACCCTTACTTGTATCATTTTTTCATTATCTCACTTTTTCTAAGATATATTCACAAAATACATTATTGCTATATTTTCAATAAGACTATTCTATTAAATCAATTTAAAAAAAAAAACAAAAAAGAAGTTGTTATGTTTTTTTCCATTATATCATGAGAAAATATACAAAAATAAACTCAAAATGGATTAAAGATATAAATATGACCATAAAACTCCTAAAACGGGGGGTGGGGGGATGGTGTTGGGGGAGTCCTAAGATCGAGGAGGAGTAGGACAGGGAGACTACTTTGTCCCTGACAAATTCATCAAAAGATCATCTGAATGCTGAGCAAATTCCACAAAACAACTTCTGAACGCTGGCAGAGGACATCAGGCACCCAGAAAGGCAGCCCATTCTCTTTGAAAGCAGATAGGACAAAATATAAAAGACAAAAAGAGAGACAAAAGAGTTAGGGACAGAGACCAATCCTAGGGAGGGAGTTGTGAAGGAGGAGAAGTATCCAAACACCAGGAAAGCCTCTCACTGGTGGGTCTGTGGGGAGTTTTGGAATCTCAGAGAGCAATATAGCCAGGGGCGAGGGAGGGGGGCAAACCCCACAGAATACATGCCTAACCACAACTCCCAGCAGAAAAGTAGCCCAGACACTTGCATCCACCACCAGCAAGCAGAGCTGAACAGAGAGGTGAGGGTTGCATGCTTAGGGTAAGGACTGGGCCTGAATGCCCTGAGGACAATCTGAGGGAGGTAACGTCTGGTAGCAACCCAAACCGTAGGATAACCAGAGAGAGGGGAAAAGAGAGAGAGAGAGAGAGAGAGAGAGAGAGAGAGAGACTTACCACGAAAAGTTCTAACCTAAGGCACAGCTGGCCTGCTCACAGAACAAAGAATTGAGTGAATACCAAAGGAGACAGCTAGCTGGCTGCGGACCAACCCTCCCCCCCCCTCCCCCAGCAAAAGCCAGAGCCTGAAGGCGAGGGACAACCTCAGCCCCAGAGACAGCCAAACTGTGAGCCACAAAATTGTGAGCAGGCTCCCAGTCTCTAACCAAGTCTTCCTGGGATCCTGGATGGTTGACATCTGCCAGGAGGGTCGCAGCCTGATATCAGCTCACCAGAGGAGACACACAGCACATCTGAGACAGTGCCCTTGCTGTGCACCCAGGATACCAAGTGGCCGGGACTAGGGAGGTGATTAAGATGCACAGACCACCTGGGAGAGTGTGTTTGCCAAGCACCTGGCTACCTGAATGGCTCGGACCTAGAAGGGGCACAAAACGCAGGCCCAACTGAGTCTGTGCCTTTCTGGAGTACCTGAGAACCTGGACCTGAGCAGCACAGACCTGGGAAGTGCATGAATCCCAGGGCCCGCTTTGGACAGTTCCCCTGCAGAGCAACCTGGAGCCTGAGCAGTGTAGACCAAGAAAGCACACACCCCAAGAGCTGGGCAAACTCAGTGTGGTTCATACACTGCAAGCACTGCCCACACATGCCAGTGATATTTGTTTGCAGTGTTCCTCCCTCCCCACATCACAAATGAACAAGGGAGGCTAAATAAGTGACCTCTGCACCCCCTTGTGTCAGAGTGGAAAATATACACTGTAGAGACTTGCAAACAGAGGAAGCCAAAATAAACAAAGAAGGAACCGCTCTGGAGGTGACAGGTGCAACAGATTAAAGCACTGTAGTTAGCATTGACTAAGCATTGGAAGCGGAGGAAGCAATGGCACTCCACTCCAGTACTCTTGCCTGGAAAATCTCATGGATGGAGGAGCCTGGTGAGCCGTAGTCCATGGGGTCTCTAAGAGTCGGATACGACTGAAAGACTTCACTTTCACTTTTCACTTTCATGCATTGGAGAAAGAAATGGCAACCCACTCCAATGTTCTTCCCTGGAGAATCTCAGGGATGGGGGAGCCTGGTGGGCTGCTGTCTGTGGGGTTACACAGAGTCGGACACAACTGAAGCAACTTAGCAGCAGCAGCAAGCATTGGAAGGGGCCTATAGACCTTGAGAAGAAGTATAAGCTGGAACAAGGAGCTATCTGAAACTGAACTGACCCCACACTTCCCTCAACAGTTCCAGAGAAATCCCTAGATATGTTTTGTTATTATCATTTTGAAATTTTTAGATTCTTTATTGCTCCTTTTTTTCATTTTTATACCTTAGTATTACCTTGCCAAAAAAGACCCTATTTTTAAAGCAAGTTTCATATATATATGTATATATGTATATATTATAATTTTTGTGATTGATTTTGTTTTGTATTTTTTATATTGTATTTTTGAGAGTCTAACGTCTACTATAGATTTTTAATCTTTGCTTTGGGGTATTTGTTATTGATTTTGTACCTTTAAAAATCTAATTTTCAGTACTCATTTTTACTTAAGGGTGTCA